>JAWZYV010001945.1:0-15598 GCA_038373885.1 Cheiracanthium punctorium | reverse complement strand
TCCCTAGAGGCTCACTATAACCAAAGACATAATCATACGGTCGGGAACCTATAGTGCCATGGAGTATAAAAATAAAATCTTTTTTTTTTATTTAGGAGTTTGCTAAGCAGGACAGTTCCAATGTCTGTGTGTTATCCATGAGTTTTCACACATGCTACAAGTTTTATAAAATTAATAATTAAATATAAAATGTTGCAGATAATTATATTTATTATGTATATGTTCGTTTTATAAAAGGATTTAAAGCAAGATAATATTGATACTTGATTTTTCATTGCTGAGGTATGAAAAGGGAGTTAAAGAAAGGGAGTTAAAGAAAAGCAGTGTACAGATGTCACACACATAACGGTGGAATCGTCCAGCAAAATTTATCAAATATATTTAAAAATGTATCTAATTTTACTTTTTCTTTTTTTCAGGAAATGTATCAATTTACTTGCAGAGAGAAGTCCTGTGTATTTGTATTGCCTTATTAATGTTGGAAAAGATAATTTGTAATGTATATACTACTTTTCTAAAATAAAATACTTTATGGCATATATAATTTGTTGAAAACTTTTACTAAGAAAAATTTTTTTCATCTGTTTTTTTTAATACTTTTTGAGCATGTACCATGCTAGGAAAGTATTGTAATCATGAGAAAATTTGACTTTTAGATCTTGATGTATTTACACGTTTTGTGGTCTTCTGAATTCACTTATACTATTTTTAGGAGATGTATCTGTGTGTGTATAAGTGACACAATAGCTCCTAAATGGTGCATTCGATCGAGCTCAAATTTGGTATGCATATTATAGACCCTCGCCACACAAACGTTATTGATTTTGGTGTGTATAGGACTTATAAATTTTTTACGGGGCTACAAAAAAATTACGTTATGGCCTATAGATAGAAATTTTTCATTTCTATCTATAGGCCTAAGTGTGCTGGTGTCTATCTAAGTGTGCTAGTGTCTGAATGATGCATTTGATTGAGTGCTAATTGGTTATGTATGTTATAGGTTTCGATCACATGACCTGCATAGATTTTGGTGTGCAAGGAACTGATAATTTGTTCATGGGCAGTGATCCATCTAGGATTTTTTCAGATGAGTAAAAATACTCCTTAAGCTTTTTAGAAGTATTTTCTATTCCAAACAAATAATTAAAACAATGAACAATTATGCTAAATTTTCAAATACATAATTAAATTGCATTTGACACAAATAATAACTGATTATACATCTATGTGCATAAATCTCAGTTCAACAAAAACTACAAAAATTGGTTTTTTAAATTTAAAATCAGCAAATCATAATTATTTATCAAAATATACCTAATTTTGTGTGGAAAAGCAATGCGTAAAAACACGCATTCCGAAATTTCTAATGTGTGAAATATACGCATCTAGAGGTGTTATCGCGATCACTGTTCATGGGGTTGAAAAAAAAAAATCTCATACATAATGGCCTACAGATGGAAATCATTTATAGTGTGCTAGTGCCTAAATGGTGAATTTTAACAGAAGTTCATAGATCACAGTCACAGAACCTGTATATATTTTGATGTGGGTAGAGCACAGATGTTTTGTACAGTGCTACGAAATATTCTTATACATTATGGCGCAAATTCTTGAAAGTGTAGTATCATCTAAAGAGTGCTCAATTAGGTACGCATATTATAGGTCACTGTCTTGCACACTGTACAGATTTTAGTATGTGGAGGGCTTGTAGTTTTTTTTTTTTTTTTTTTACAGGGATATAAAAAATTCTTATACATTGCAGCCTATACACTCGAATTATTTGAAGTACTCTAGTGTCTGAATACTATATTTGATTGAGCTGATTAAATTTATTTAAATGCTTGGTAAAAATCAAGAGTTCAGAAAGTCAGTGGAGTTATTCCAGTTTTTTTCTAAGTATAAAATGAACTGCCGAAAGTAAGCTAATAATATTTTTCACCCCTCTCTGAAAACTGTCTCAAACAAAAACACACACACAGCCCTATAAAGAACCTTTTATTTTGTTTGAGATTCATAGAGGTGGAAAAAGAAATCCAATGTTCAATTTTAGTATGACAAATTTCAGGGAACCAAGATCAGATTTGTAATTTATTAAGATTTTTTTATGACTTTAAGATAGTAAAAATTACTTTTTCATAATTTAAGATTTTCTTTTCTAAAAAAAGCAGTCATAAGTTAAACACTTATTTAACTCATTAAAATTAATAAAATTCAATTTATTAATAAGAATATTGCATATTAATTCGGAAACCTTTGTGAAATAAAAAGAGGGGTTACTGAATATTTTCCCTGAAATGTACTGAAACGTTACACATCTATTCACTTTTCATCTAGAAACCTTTGCAAAAAAAAAAAAAAATGGGAAAACATTTAAATATTTTTCCAAAATATGCAGAAACATTTATAAATACCTTACCCGCCTAGTGCAGAAACTTTCCTGCAATTTTAAACTACAAGAGCTGCCCCAATTTTAAGGTAACACTTCCGATTCTCTCTCTCTTTTTTTTTTTTTTCTAACCAGTGTACTAATAATTTTAGTTAACCGATATTGTGACTTTTAAGTCTAAATGGTTTGAATTTTTCCCAGAATACCAGGCGTCACTACCTCTGCTAGGAGTAAAGCGTATGTGTGGTTCCAGAAAATTTTGAAAGCTCTGTTGCTACACATTTGGAAAAAAAAAAAAAATGCAAAATAGCTTCAATAGCATTCAAAATCAGATTATTTTTTAGTGCACTATTTAATGTTCTATTTGCTTTATATTTATGCATTTTTATTTATTTTCAAGAGTTTTTCTAGAAGTGACTTTCATTTAATGGTTCAATTTAACAACTTATGGCAACAATGCATTCTTGTAACTGTGGTGTTTAAAATAGAATCTGAAATGAGTTATTTTTAATTTAAGTGAACAAGATTAAAAGTATTGAGTGTAGTTTTCATTAATACCGCAAAACTTGGATAACTCGAACATGATCAATTCAAACTTTCAAGTTTGACTATATAAATAAGAATTATTATTATTATTTTGCAAGAAGATCACTTTTGACTTTTCTAAAATGTGTAGGTCAAAAATGAACCTTAGCAGAGAAAATGTTCTCTGATGTTGGATAATTCCTCATTGAGAATAAACACTCAAAAAACTGGTGTTAAAAGATAAAATAAATAAAAACTTTGTGAAAAAAACACACATAAAAGGTTACTTCAAGGCGTTCGGCTACACTCGTTCGACTACACTCATCCTCCTATCTTTTCATGGGGAAAAAAATGCTTTTTTCTCTTGTTGAAGTAAGTGGGGCACATGATGCTGGTGCTGTGCTAAAGGGGGTGCCAAGATCAGTTATCGCACCCTAATTAAGGTTTGCCCCAGGTATCGTAAACAGTAGTTGCGGCTCCGGTAAGTACTCGTGTACTTGAAACAGCTCTCAATTATTACTCACACAGAATGTTTAATTCAGCCCTTTAATTTTTTATAAACTGTTGAACTGAAGAGTTATTTGTGTCTATTAAGATTATTTTTAAGTATGAGTATACTTATATCTCTAGGTACAGATTTTGAACACAAAATGTTCAGATTCAGTGATTAAAAAAAGAAAAATCAATTTTTTTTCTTGTCAGAATATTTGTAATTATGTTTGTCAGTGGTTTAATATACAAAAAATGTTAAGTAAATGAACTAAGCACTTTTGCATGTCATTATAAGGCCACCAACAGTTATGCTGGTAACGTTACAATTATTTATAAAAATGGCTAGTTTTACAGAAAGATGTTACATTCTGGCAACATTTTTCTGCCAGTTTTTCTGTTAATTTACAGAAATAGTATTTTTAGTTATTTCCTATATTACTATTATATTTCTCCAAATGTTTAAATATTTTTGGTACTTACGTATTATCCCGGCGGCTTACAAAGAGAAATGCCGGGCATGAAATTATTAATGGTTTTGAATATGATTGCCAATAGTTTGGTAACTCATTTGAAGGAAAAATAGTTTGTCAGGAATGACCGCCAGGATAATACGACAGTACCATATTTTTATACATATATTTAAAAATTTTAATGCATTTACAAAAATATAATAGTAATAATAAAATAAGTATAATACCAGACTACTTACTGGTATTATATTTATTTTATGTATTACTATTATGTTTTTGTAAATTTATTAAAATTTTTAAGTATATGTATAAAAAAATTTAAACATTTGGAGAAATATAATAGTAATATATGAAATAACTAAAAATACTATTTCTGTAAATTAACAGAAAAACTGCAGTAAAATGTTGCCAGAATGTAACATCTTTCTGTGTACAGGAAGTTTCTGTATGCAGAAGAATTACTGGCAGCAAAAAGTTGCAAGAAAATATCTGTATACAGAAATTTTCTGTCGACAGTAATAAATGTCATTCAACAGAATGATTCTGTAACCCTTACAGATAGTTTTTGTATACAGAAATCAACTGTAAAACGCTGCGGTTGATGTATACGGAAAATTTCTGTAGGGAACAGAATTTTTCTGTCATATAACATACAGCTCCTGGCAACAGAATATTTCTGGCAACTTTTTGCTGCCAGACTTTTTCTGTTGATTTACAGGAATATTTTTTGCAGTGTACTACGCCATTGACTCCTTATATCCCCTAACACTTCTACACAGTATGAATGTGAAACACTATTATTTAAATAAAATAACGAAATTTTATGCCAACACTACGAAATATATACAGGCCCATTACTGCGAATAGAGGTCTGCGCCGCACGGAAATTCGCGGCGGCGGCGTAACGACCTCAGAAACCCGGCGGCGGCGGCGCGCATGTTCACGATATCTACCTGTTTCGGCATCAGCAACTCTCTGATTGGACAATGAAAAACGTCATAACGTACAGGGTTACTATTCCCTGGCGGTATTTTTTCCTGATTTCCGTCCGTAGTACGTAGGAGTCTTAGTACGTAGTAGAGAGTTATTTTATTGTTCTCAATTTTGATTTGAAGATCATCATATTATCTACGGTAGGAATATGGATTTCGATAAGCTCCCTGATAGTTACGACTGTAAGCTGATAAAATCTCAAGAAAATGAATTTTCTTTTCAACTTTCAAAGATTGTTTAATTTGTTCATTGTTTTAGGTAATAGTAAATATTAAGCTATTTCACAATATAGAATTATTTTTAAAAAATAAGTCAAAAAGTCGGAAAAGAATGTACAGAACTATCGAAATTTAAATTTTCATATTAATAGCTATCATGGTTATGCTTAGGGCAGTTTTATTTGGTGCCACAAAAAATATCAAACATGCTGAGAAAACTATTCAGAATTAGGCATCTGTGGTTACCATAAGCGGTACGAAAAAAGAATACATTAAGAAAAAATTCTTGATAATTTTCAAAAAGTTACACTTTTTAAATTTGTATACGACCCCCGCCCCCAACAAAAAATTTCTGAATTAGTAAAATGTGCCCATACACTAATGAAGTGATGGACAAAATGTGAAAATTTTACCCTAAAATGTGTCAGATATGAAGATAAATATATGCTGACTTAAACCACTTTTCAATGCCTCTAAAATGGAAAAAATTTGCATTTCTGGGGCGTTACAGAAATTACGAAAGAACTAAAAAACATCAGGTTTATTGCTAGCGTGCAGAAAGCCTTTGTTTAAATATCTCGTTTTGAGACTTTTTATGATGAAAGGCTGAAATTTTGTCCATACTACATTAGTATTGGAGGGCACATTTTGCTAATCAAGATTTTTTTGTACGACGTAGTATACAAATTTAAGATGTGCAACTTTTTAAAAATTAAGGAGAAAAACATTTTATTTCCTTATTTTTAATATTTTTTCACTTTAGATTGATCATTTATCTCTTATAAAAAAAGAATTAAAGCCGGTTCCCACCTTTTTTGATCACTGTATGTTACAGGATTTTTAAATTAGAAATTAAAAAAAATATAAGAACTGATAAATAACTATAAAACGTACTATTTATTGTGAATGAATACTATGCTTAAAAATGACACATTGTAATGTGGAAATAACACTGTCAAACTCTGTTATAACGAGGATGAAGGGTCAGGGACACTTTGCTCGTTAAATCGAAGTGCTCGTAACAACCGGGTTTACAGTAAATTCCGATCTTTAAACAATAAGCCAACCATTTAATTTAAACTCCATCATTAAATCTGTGCTCGCAATAAGTAACCAAGTTCGATTGCATAGACGTGTAATCGCGAATGCATTGATAATTAAAAAAAAAAAAACATGAAAGAAAAAAACTTTTCGTTTTTAAAATTATTTGGCGCTCTCACACATTTTATTAATTGCCAAGTGTGGTAATCCGTCAACTCTGTTCTCTTGCCCAATCAGAGAGTTGCTGATGCCGAAACGGGTAGATATTGTGAACATGCCGGCGGCGCGCCGGGTTTCTGAGGTGGAGGAGTTTCTGAGGTTGGTGGAAAAATTTTTGAAAAAGAGCATAATGAAAAAGGGCGTATGCGTACAAACACATATACAGACCTATGCGTAAATTGACGTTAAAAGATTTTTTTAAGACTATGAAAACTAGTCTTGAGTATGATTTTGTGTTGTTCTGGGATTACGGGAAATTAGCTACATGTGGGTTCTAGGTCGAGGTGTGGAGTGCTCTCCATTGGGGGTGCTTCTAAGGGGTCCTAATAAGCATTTCGGAGGAAACTACGGAAAACTCCGAACGGTTAGGTCGACGGACGCGACCTGGGTTTGAACCAGGCACCTTCCCCCAGTTCAGAGCACTGCACGGCCAGTGGTGGGGCTCCAGAGTATGAGCCTGCCGTTTCGGTGCACTTTTAAAACATTTCTACTGTAAAACTGAAACAATAGATTTTATCAAAATCGGATAGGTTTATATTGCTCTTATAGCACATTCTCGATACATTTAGCTGTCAGTGTACAATTGATACATTTGCTTTTAAGCGTTTTTTTTTTTCCCCCACAACCGTCTCATGAACCATTCCAAACCTATAATGTTCTTTTAAGGTATAAAGCAATGTTCAAGCACCCTTTATAGCAATCAAATTACGCCCTTGACTCAAAAAATTCAAATGATAGCTTTACAAGCTACTAGTGTTAACTTTTTACAGACCGAATTCAGATCCAGCCATACTTTGAATTCGTTTTCTGCATATTTTGCCTTCTAATGCGTTAATTAAAGGATATTAGTCATTTAAACGGGGAAAAATTGTATACAGTTTTCTGTGTTCGCAGTCGTGAGCATTGGTCATTTCTGACTATGACTTCTGACAAAGTTTTACATTGGTTCCAAAAACCGGAATATAGCATAGCTTCCAACCGTTCCGCTTTTATCGAAACATTTCCCACCACCAGGGGTAGAATCTTGTGATTTCTTTCGGTTGTCCATTAGGCAATCACTGAAATTACAGTAGAACTCCAATTATCCGAACTCCGACTAACCGAATCGCCGATTATCCGAATCGCTTTTAGAATTTCAGAAGAAAATTAAGACGGAGCGACCTTCCCTCCGCGAAGCTAGTGTAGGCGCACAGCGATAACGCACTAATGTGCAGCACTTGTAAGTAGTCTTAACATGCAAACGGACGTGTTGCTTTTTCATTTAATTAATTAAAAGCTCTTTTCTTTGAAAATAGTTTTCTTCTCTCATTTTCAACATACATATAAACAGTAATAAATATAATACATACTAAACCCTTTGCAATTATGCCTTCGTTAAACAAACCGATTACTGTATTTTCGAACGCGTTATATCCCTTCAAAGAACACTCGTTTTTAAAAGGGCGGTCCCCCGAACATAGCGGCGCCCTTTGATGTGGGAAAACCGGGGCTTTCTAAAAGTCAACAATAAATAAAAAATGTCACAGCCTATGCGAACAGAGAGAGAAAAAAATGATGATGTGAGAAAAATATTGATGGATTCTGGATTCCTACACTGACTTCCCCCCGCGAAGTCAGTGTAGGCACAACGGCAAGTTAAGACAAGTTCCGGCGCATTGCAGTCACGGCGCACCTGTCATTGTTTGTTTTGATTAGCCAGTGTGCTATTGACCTTGCTCGAGGACGCTACTCTTTCGCTACGGCTTATGTACTTTTGTTTGTGCGTGTACAATACTGTATTGTTTTTATACCATGGCTTCGAAAAGAAAACGTGTTGTGCTATCGTTAGCGGACAAACTGAAAATTATAGAGCAACTCGATAAAGGTGTAACGGGTAAGAAGTTGTCTGAGATTTATGGTGTTGGACAAGCAACAATTTCTGACATTAAAAACAGTAAGTCAACACTTTTAAACTTTGTTTCGGTGCTTGAAAATGAAGATGGAAGTTCCTCCAGGAAAACAATGAAGACAGCAACCAACAAAAATTTGGAAGATGCCGTGTTTAAATGGTTTTTGCAGCAACGTTCTATGGGAAATCCGATTTCAGGTCCAATCCTTTGTGAAAAAGCCAAAATCTTAGCAGAAAAGCTTGGTTATTCATCTTTTAAGGCTAGTAACGGCTGGCTAAGGAATTTTAAATTCAGGCATGGTGTACGCGAGTTAGATTTGGCTGGTGAGAAGCTTTCAGCAGACTCTGCAGCTGCTGAAAATTTTATTGAAAAATTTAAAACTGCATCAGAATCCTATGATCCGGAGTTTGTTTATAATGCCGATGAAACTGGCCTTGTTTGGAAAGCATTACCAAAAACCACTTTGGTTTCTAAAAGGGAATCTAGTGCCCCTGGACATAAGGTCAGTAAAGAACGTGTTACAGTGCTTAACTGTGCCAACTCCACTGGAAATCATAAACTGCCACTTCTTTTGATAGGAAAATCAAGAAATCCAAGAACATTTAAAAACGTAAAAAAACTTCCACTCTTCTACAAAAGTCAACCCAAGGCCTGGATGACTGCAGCTTTGTTTACCGAATGGTATGATGAAGTGTTTATTCCTGAAGTGAAAAAGCACCAAAAATCGGTGGGAAAAGAAGGCAGTAAGGTGCTTTTAATTGTTGATAACGCACCCACTCATCCTACAGCAGAACTGTTGGAAAGAGAGAATGGGCAGTTTAAAACGACGTTTTTGCCTCCCAATGTTACAAGTTTGCTGCAACCCATGGACCAGTCTGTTATTGAAACAATGAAGCGCCATTACAGAAGGCAACTGCTGAGAAAACTGCTGATCGAAGGTGCTGAAGATGAAGAATTGGTTTTGGCAAATCATAGCAAAATAAATTTAAAGGACTGCTGTTACATGGTAGCGGAAGCTTGGAGTTTGGTTACGGCAGTGACGCTAAGACGTGCGTGGAATAAACTGAAAGGCCTACCGTCTGAGAAGAACAAAAAAAAAGAATCTGAAGAAAATGAGAAACAAGAATATGGAGAGGATGATGATGATGAAGATGCGTTGTCACTAGAGGAAATAAGAAACATGATTGTAAAAATTCCTGGTTGTACAGAAGTAAGTGCTGAAGATGTAGGAGAGTGGATGGCTTGTGACACGTCTGACCCTGGTTTTCAAATGCTCAATGACGATGAAATTGTTGTAAGTGTGAGAGAAGATGTTGAAGTGGAAGTGGAAGAAGAACTTTCTGCTGATGTTGAAGTAGACGCTGGACCATCATCTAGTGAAGCATTTGCCGGCCTCGAGACTGCTTTGAAGTGGATGGAGCGTCAGCCCGAGTGTGACCACTTGCAACTGCTCACCGTCAAGCGAATGCGTGACCTGGCTGCCCGAAAACGGTTGAAGACCGCAAAACAGCTTACATTAACGGAGATGTTTAAAAAACAATGATTTTTATTTCTAAACTTGTACATAAGTACATTTTATTTATATTTAAAACATGTGAAAATTCCATGTTTCTTTCATTTAATTCAATAAAAAAATAGTGCAATATCAAAACGTAGCTTTTATTCTCTCCAATGGCAATTTTTTTTTAAAAATCCGATTATCCGAATATTTGATTATCCGAATGGGCCCCGGTCCCCATTAATTCGGATAATTGGAGTTCTACTGTATTTTGGTTACCCGCAAATAAAGTTTTTGCCCTTAAATTTTCGCTACACAAAATTTCTTAAGAACATGCGGCCGTTACAATGAAAATGAATTGACAAACATTCATTCATAAAATTGCCATTACTATTAGGAAATGAAAATAGAAATAGAAAGAAGTTCAGAATTAAAATAGGATTAGGAAACTGCATTTTCAATCTAAGGAATAAAAACGGGAATAGTTGTTTTTGTTTGTTGCCCTAGGGGCAACTGAATGTTTTGTTTTACCACCGCCTTCTAGAAACACTGCCTGTTAACTTTGGAATAATGCAATGAGAGAGGCGAAACGGCAGGTGGCGTTACTTACGTTGCCTAACTATCCCGTGCCATGGCCGATTTAAATTAATATATTTTATAACAAGACATCTTAACAAATACTGGTGTGAGAATGTAAAATTGATAAAAACTGTATAATAACACACATTGTTGATAAGTACCGTTTATGGATGTTGTATATGTTTTCCTCCTCTAGATCGTTTTAAAAAAATCTAAAAAAACTAATGACTGTATTTTAAAAATAGTTTGTTTTCAATTCAACCCCCCTCCACCTTTTTTAAAATATGAAATATATATACAAAAAATAATTTCTCCACTTAAAAAGGTTAAAAGATTTAGTGGGAGAATTTTGTTTTTAAGTCTTTATAAATTTTATATAAGAAAACACAGCTACTAAATTTAGCTAAAACTCATTATAAATTAACAGCTGATTATGAATACACCAGACTATTTTATATTCTTATCATAAAAATATGGAAATTAACATTTCCAATATATTTTATTTAAAAAGAAATCATCATTTTATGTTTTGCATGCACCTTTATCATGGGCGCCGGCAGAATATTTCCCAGGGGGGGGACAAAGACTACTTCAACGTATGGTTATCATGTTGGAAAGAGCAAAAAAGCAAGGGAAAATACTGCATACAAAAATCAAGGGGGCCATAGCCCCCTTGATTTTTGACAGCATAGCCTTGCCCTATGCTGCCGGCGCCCATGACCTTTATCATGAGTTCTGAATTTAGTGATTTGGTTTTTCATTTGAAATGTGTGTTATTATACAAAGTTTTTGTCAATTTTACATTCCACCGCTAGTATTTGTTAAGAGTTCTTGTTGTAAAAACTATTAATTTAAATCGTTCGTATCTTGGAATAGATAGGTAACGTAAGTTGCTCCACCTATCGCTTCACCTCCCCCATTGCATTCTTCCAAAGACAGCAGGCAGTATTCTAGAAAAATCTGATTGTCGCGGGTAACTGCATATTTCGACGTCTGCCCATTACTAATTTTACCGTAGCAGTTTAAGCATGAAACAAGTCCATATTTTTAATTTAAAATAAAATTGTTCAAAAATAGAGGTGGAAAATGTTCCGATAAAATGGGAATGGTTGGCAGCTATGATATAGTGGTGGGTAGCTTTAATCTGTGCTCTCCAACCTTTTATCGCCACAAACCGGTCCACGTTTGATAATTTTACCGCAGCCTACTGAGGGTGGGAGGGCGAGGGTGTTGAAGGTTTCTAATTTAGATTGGTTTGATTTAATAGCTTTAATTTAATTGTATTTAAACATGCCTCCAAAATAAAATACAGTTACACACAAAAAAAAGAAGAAGAATATAAAGTGATGTAGCATTTCAACCGGCAGGGATGTTGTCTGGAATAGTTTTAAGGAACGAACATTTATTCTCTATTTACAATTTTAATTCGTCATCTTGAAATCTTTAATAAGCAACAAAAAGGAAAGAGAAATGTTAAAAGAATCACAATATTTCTTCTGTTACAAAGCTATAAATAAACACAAACACGACAAAGTCGCAAAAACACGAGAGAAATTCACAAAAGTAAATAAAATCCAAAGAATTTAATGTTCCTTGGCTGCCCGGAACTATTTGATCCGGGGACCGGTCCCTGGCCCGGGGGTTGTGGACCAGTGACTTAAATAATAAGTGAAATATTAAGAGCTAAGCCGACCGAGTTGTATGGTGGATAAAGCTCCGGTTTCGGGTTCAGCGGTCGGGGTTCGATCCCCGACAGGGCGTGGCTGTCATTGTGTCCGTCCCTACATAGGGGTAACGCTGACCGCCCAATGGGTGCCCCCATAATAAAATGGCCATACCTTCAGGCAGTTGTAAGGGACAATACCTAATCGGCAAGTTCCCGCCCGATATATATATATATATATATATATATATATTAAGAATTATTGAAGATTCATTTTTAAATAAAGATATGAATTAAGTTTGAAGGGGGGGGGGTATCAAGATAGCTCTGTAAAAATTTATGAAAATGGCTATTTTTATGATTTTTTTTTCCAGTTTCCCACTAATGATAGAAATGCAACTTGCGTTTCAAAAAATCAAGTCATCTTTTAACTTTATCTGCTATTTCTTTCAAGTCAATATTGATAAAAATTTAATTTTTAAAAAATTTTTTAATTTGATGTTCTCAAATGGAAACATTGCCCACTAAAATGTTAGCAAGTATCCAGAAAAAAATAAGCACTCGAAAGTTTAGGTACATTTTTTTTTAAGTTTTAAAGCCGATTGTACGCTGCGGCATACAATCGGCGTTCTTTGTCGGCGCGCCGGCCTAGACCTCGGCGGCGGCGGCGTGGTACAAATACCCGGCGGCGGCGGCGGCGTAGCACGGCGGCGCAGACCTCTATGTGTGTATTTAAGAAGTGGAAATGAGGACGGAGTTTCCTGTCAACTCGTATAGGCAAGATCTCGAGCTGCTCCGTTGAAACCTGTAACAGTTTCAAGACTTGAATTGCTCGCATGTACTATAGGTGTACGTCTCCAGAAAACAATCAAACAAGATTTGAACATGCAGGATGTGACTTCGTTTTACTGTACTAATTCAATGAATGCTTTACATTGGATAAGAAATGAAGAAGAACGGGGTGTTTTTGTCATGAACCGTGTAAGAGAAATAAGAAAATATAGTTCTAAAAATGAGTGGAATCATGTTTCTTGTACCATGAACCCGGCAGACTTACCTTCCAGAGGATGTTCTGTAGAAACTTTAATGAGTCAAAGATGGCGCATAAATGAGAGCCCGTCTTGGCTGAAGAAAAATGAGAAATTTTGACCAATTAGCGAGAGTATTGTTGATCAGGAAGTTATAAATTTAGAAAGGAGTAAAAATGTAATTGGATTGGCGGTTACGGGAAAAGACGAATTTGACTATTTAAACACTGTTTCATCTTTCTTAAAAATAGTTAGGATTACTGTATTTCTGCGTAGATTTAAAAAGAAATTGTAAAACTAATAGGATTCCTTGCACTACCAAAAATTTGGAAGAAGAATTGAGGAATGCCGAAATGACAATTTGGAAAATGGTACAAAAGGAATCATTTGGGGCAGTGATGGATGAAAAACTTCGTAACCTATGACCGTTTATTGATTCGTCGGGTCTCTTTGGAATCAAGACACAACCTCTTGATGAGAGAAGTTTCGGAAAACTTCAGATATCCCATTCTCTTGCCACCTGATCACATTGTCGATCAGAAAATGATTATGCATAAGCTTAAAATGCTGTCCCACTGTGGAATTCAAACTTTGATGTATAGAAGACTTTGGATTTTGAAAGGCCGCAGTGCTATACTTAAGGCTATGAAATCGTGTATCGTCTGCAAAAGATTCGTTGCCAAGCAACCCGAAGTTTAAGCAGCACCTTTACCTGAAGAGAGATTGAGGGACTCCGCTACTTTCGAAACTACCTGAATAGACCTGGCGGGTCCGTTGTATCTAAAATGTGGATCAAAGGCTTGGATAGTTTTCTTTACCTTCACGGTTTACCGTGCTGGAACTGGTAATTATCTGGAACTGGTAACATTGCACGACACGGACAAATTCCTGCTCTCTTTACGCCGTTTCATGGCAAGAAGGGGAAGACCCTCTGTCATCTATACAGACAACGGCAACAAATTTACTGGATCGAGTCAAGCCCTTAAGAAAGTAGACTGGAACAAAATTAAAGATGACACTTCCGTGTCAAGAATAAAGTGGAAGTTTATTCCTCCCAGCTCTCCATGGTGGGGAGGGTTCTGAGAGCGACTGATAGGTCTCTTAAAAACCATCCTGCGAAGGGTCCTAGGTAAAGCGTTCCTGAAGTATGAAGAGCTTTCAACAATCCTTTGCGATTGTGAGGACATTATTAACGCTAGACCAATAACATATATATCTGAAGACTTGGAAATTGAACCTCTCACTCCAGCGATGTTCATGAGAGACCTTAAACAGTGTGGAGTGCCTTATCTAAGCCATATTGACTCTACACGTTTACAAAAAAGATATTTATACAGACTGAAACTTCTGTAAGATTTGCAAAAGCGACTTCCCTCTGAGTATCTTGGATAATTGAGAAGTTCTGCAAAGAAGTCACCAAATCACTATAATTTTCGGATAGGAGATATAGTTTTAGTTGAATCCACTTCTAAAAGAATAAATCGGCTTCTTAGAAAAGTGGTTCAGTTGATTGAGGGTAAAATGGAGTGATACGTTTAGTTAAAGTTTGCACCAAGCAGGGTAATTTACTTAGATCTATACAGCATCCTTATCAGCTGTAATTGAATTCCTCAGGTGATGAAGATCATCAGGAACAGAGTGAAAGTTCAACAGTTTCTGACAAAAGTAGGTGCAGTGATCGGACCGATTTTTCATCATTAGTGTGAGATTCTCCGGAGGTATCTACAGCTGCATCTATTCACCCTCGAGTCAGTCGATATGGCCGGATACCGTGCTTTATTAAACGTCTAGTTCTTTAGAACTTTCCTTGCTGGAAGGTGAGTTTCATTTTGGGGAGTGTGTCGCAAAAGGCAAAAAAAAAAAAAAAAAAAAAAACGAACTCAAAAGAACACGACAACACTTAACTCCTCCGAAGTTCAGAGCGGCGAATTGGTCAAGGGAAAAAATTTGAACTTTCTTGCGATATTGATATGTGAAGCGTTCACACGTATGCGATCTGGTCTTTTAGAACTCTCGGAAACGTCTGTAAATAGTTCTTATATGTCATCTAAGGTTACTTGTTTATTAATTACGTTTTTGGATTTATTATAATATATGTTTCGATTTCGTCTTCGGAAGATATTTCGACATTTTTTCGACTTCGACGATATTATATGTCAGCTGTTCCAGCGACGTACAACCGACACGGCAGTTTAGTGAGTATTTCGATTAAGATATTCACTTATCGTAACTTATAATAGTTAGTTGAGGACTGTTCCTGATAATGGCTTTTTGCGATCGCACACAATAGACCTCCAGCAGTCAGCGAAGTGATCACATAGTGATTCCCAGCTAGAAGCTGTGGGCTGTCTAGATTTTCACGGCCATTAGTTTACATAGAAATGTTCTGCTCTCCTTATCAGCGAAAGTAGGAAATTTCGCAATGGAGGTCCAGCCCTTATGTACCTCCGTCCCTGGTACCCATATCTACGTCAAGGCGGCAGACAATGTGTTAAGTCTGCGTGTTTGCATGAGTAGATGGAAAATAAGAGTTCTGCATCAACCCTCAGCCGCAGCGCACTCCTTGCAGCCGCAGCGAGTATATTTCGCAATCGTTT
>JAWZYV010001944.1:0-15371 GCA_038373885.1 Cheiracanthium punctorium | reverse complement strand
AGAATTGGTTATGTTAACCCCTTGGGTATGGAAATTCACGACATTCTTGGGTATGGAGCGGATTCATGTGTACTAAGGTTTTTCCAAAAGTTTACAAACCACTATTTTCTTCAATTGCTGCGATACTAATTCGAATATACAAATAGAAAATTAAAAGGCCATTAAATATTTGGAAAAACGCCGATGGGTCTACACATACAAAAGAAGAGCTTTGAAAGTTCAAAGCATATTTCTAATTTATATTTGTATATTATAAACCTAATTTTCTGGTAACACATCACAAACACATTTTATTTATCAGAGAGCGTGTGTTTTATTTTCTTTATTTTGTCAAATAATAGTCTTTAGCCGTAGAATTATTCGATTAATATTAGACCATTCATAAATTTTTTGTTCCTACGTAAATATTCAATTTTTTAAAACTTCATAAAGTTGAACTTAAATGAACAGCGAAAAGATTCACTAAACATACTCGTAAATACATATCCAGAATGACTCATAACTATTGGTACAAAATTTAAGGGGAGAAGTGGAACAAAATGAGGATTCACAATCACATAGCAATGTGAGGTCATAAGCGCAGGTTTTCATTTACCCCTTAATAATCACTTTAGGAAAAGTGTTGAAGTTCGTCCAATTTCTTAATAAAGTTTCCTTACCAGTACGCTCGTCTCCAAAACTGCCATCCATAAATTGAAATAGAAGTTTTTAAATTATGAATTTTAATAACCTGTTTTCCGAGAAAATACATTACATTATCGAACAAGTATCGGAAAGTTCATTATTATTTCAGTACTTATTCGAAACGGATTATTAATAGCTAGATGTAGACGACGTTTCCGACCCCACATTGCTATGTCATTTTTATTTTTAATGTGTACCCTACCTCCCCTTAAATTTTGAACCAATAATTATGAATGTATTTACATTTTTTTACCCATACATTTGACAATATTTATGAATGTATTATATTATATAATATTTACGGTACATTTGTTTCATTCTGCTTTGGTCTGGTACTTCCGAATTTTTTTTCCACCATAAACTTTATTCCGGCATCCGTTTATTTTTCATTATTTTTGCTCGCATTCTATTTATTCGGTTGTTTTTTCTTTTCGCTTTCCTTTCTTCAGTGTAATACTTGTCAGCACCTTTTCAGAAAATTGAATAATTAAAAAATCATTCACGAAAAATGTAAAAATTAAGACTTGCGTGCTGCTGGCATAATTTAAGTGCAATAAACCCAGCATTTTTTTTTTCCGAAATTTAATTTTCAATTGTACACAAAGTCTGCTGAATTAATTTCCCAGCGACTGTGCATTTTTGCGAAGTGTCTTCACTTTATTCAATGTCCTAAAAATTCGTGCATTGTAAGTTATTTCTTCTATCAACAGAATTTCTGAATTTTTTCAGAGTATTCAGTTGACAATAGTTGACAATAAATACTATTGTAAACGTGTTTTCCCTAAAACAAACCAATGAATTTCAACTACATTGTATTTGAATTTTACATTAACATTTCTAGATGTTACGTAAACATTTTAAACACCAGCGAATCGTGATCTTGATACAATTGTGTTCCTAAATTTACTCTCCGTGTTCATTGCAGACGGAATTAAGTGAGTTATTTGCATTATCTAATCTACACAAAGCTTGTCAAGAATAATTGATAATTACGCTTGAACTGTTTAGCGTCTCTGCAAATTGTAGTGTACAGCTACTTTAATTACAAGAGAATTGCGATACTGCTGTTTCCATTAAGGATAATGCATGCATCCGTCCTAGAACAAACTAGAAAATGTATCGCATTGTGACAGTGCGCAAATTCATTTTTCTCATCATTTGTTTCTAAAAATGTACTCCAAGTAACAGAACCTATAATTTTTTCTAAGTTTCCGACCTTGAATTAATTATCCGCCTTCAACCAGGAAAAAAAAATTATTAAATCTATATTATGAAAAAATTAAAGTGCACGATACTTACGCTGCCTCTTACAAGCAGTTTATAGAAAAGATGCATGATCTTGATTATTTTAAATGTGAGGAATTTGAGAAGTTAATTTTGTGATTGTTTTAAATAAAGGTTAAAAAGTCTCCTACCGTTAAGAAACGCACAAAACTAGCTGTTCAAATAAAAAGAGGATAGAGACCTTTTTTTTCAATTATAGCAAAGCCTTGAGACGACGTTACTGTCAAATCTTATATAAATACATTGTACTACTAAATTTTATTTTTAACCCATTTATGCTTAGATATTTTTGCTACTTTCTTCAATTGTTGCTAATACAAGCAATAATATATAATTTTTTGATGCCGAATTCTTAAACAAGGGATGATTTCTTTTAAAAACTGAAATGTTGACATTTCTACTTGGTCATGTTAAAATATTTTGTGGAGTTGAGGTTCAATACTCGTAAATAAAGATTAGGAAAAATAAATAGCAAAAATGCTGTCTCAAAAATTAGGGGCACTAGGTTAACAAAGTAAATTGATATTATTGCATTCTCAAGCAATTTGATCATATTGAATCATGTAATTTAACTTGATAAAAATTAAAAAAAAATTGTTCTTTTGTTGTTGAATTTAAATATGCTCGGTACAAATTAAAGTCTAGCTATAAATTAAAAGGATGGTTTGAGAAAAAATTCGTTTGGCCTATAAAATGTTAATGTTTCCAGGTATTTTGATGTGTCCAACAATCCCTTCCTTGAAAGGCATATCTATTTAAGACGACATCGTGCATAAACACATTAAATACACACCATTTCTAAAACTGCAGTTTCCAAGTTGTACACGAATTTTAAATATAAATGTAACAACGTTGTAAAAATATTTGCACATAAAAAGTATCTTATACATAACTACCACCTTTTACGATTTTATCCAAAGATTTTCTACCACGAATTTTCTGTTGTAATTTTATATTGAATGAAATCCTCATAGCTAATTCAGTTTAATGTTTGGGCAAAGTAAAACGTCGAATTTCCGATTTGGAAGGTTCCCACGTTAGAGAAAAAGACATATTTTCGGAATCTCAGGACTTTTCATCGGCTTCTCGTATCGTTGTTTAGTCCACCCAGTCAAGTTCCAGGATCTTTTTGGTTCAAAGCGTAAGGAGCTTACCATCTTTCTGCTTTCCACCTGCATCCAGCCGCTGCTTCCCGACTTCCGGCGTTATCGGATCCATACTGATTCGATTGATTCGGGCCTTCGGCCCTTTTTTCTGCCTTAAGATATTGTAATTCGTGATGTCATGTACTTACTGGAGTCAAGGCTTTTACTATAGTACTCCGATCGATCTTCCGTCAGTCAGTCAGTCTTAATAAAGTTGCTTTAAAATTGTTGAGAAACGTTTTCCTATAGTATCTGAAGAATGGACAACTATGCTTATGTCTTCTGCACTAAATATTAAATAAAAATTCTAAATTTCATAAGAATAAGATTTAAATACAAAGAAAATAAACATAAGTAATGATTTTGAAAGCTGTGAATTGTAAATCCACTCACTATGTGTATCCATTTCAAACAGAATTAAATGAAATATTCTGATTGTGTAAATTACACAAAGCTTGTACAGAATAATTGACAATTACTCCTGAATTGATTTAGAGTCTCGGCATGCCGAAATCCGACGCCACTTGTAATTACACTAAAGTTGAGTTACTGCTGTTTAGAGTTTGTTACTGGATCGATTGAAATACTTTATAAAGTGCATAACTTAAGCAAAATTAAGTTAATTAAGGGTAAAAAAGTACAATGTGCGATAGATGTCCTTCCATTAACTATGCTTTACAAATTTTTCTTGAATTAAAATATATGTACGTGTATATACATACATACAGTCTGTTTCTAAAGGGTTTCACAACATTTAAGATGATATAGTGCACGTCACCAGAATTAAGAATTGCATAGAAGAACGGTACCTCAAACGTCACTTTAATCCTTTAAGAGCCAGGTGTGTCTGGTTATTTTTTAACGGATGTGGGCGTGGCTTTTAAAAGTTGCTTTTTAACAAAGATTTTTATATGCGAATAATTATATGAAATTGACATAAAGTGTAATAATGCTGATTCTAATCGATGTTTGATTTTATTAATAAGGGTATTACGCATGAAAATTCAAAATAGTGGAATATACTAGATTTCAAAAAGTGCACAGTGTACGCAGATACAAGTAATCAACCTACTCCCCCTTCGTCGTAATTCCGTCTCCTGAGCAATTTTTAAAGTCTTTTTAATTCAAATATTTTTATATTCAAATATTTTTATATTTCAAGCATAATACTCTTCCTAATACGATCCGTGTGTTAAATTCATCGATTAGAAACAGATTTATTACACTTTATGCCCTTTTGTGGTGGTTTTTAAATTTTGTTATGATCAAAATTTGATGAATACTAAGGCCAAAGATGATCATAAGGTGGGATTGTGCCGCGCATAACCTACCTGGCAAGTACTCCTAGGATTACGCTGAAAAAAGGAAAATGATTGAAATACACCTAAACACTAAAAAAAAAATAAATAAAGACTATATGAACTGCAAATAAATTCCATTTATTCTTAGGCATTCCAATAACATTAATTAAAAGGCGATATTGAAACATTTATAGTATAACAAAGTATCCGGGGAGATGTGGTTTTGGAGGATAAGGGGTATCCACAAAAGGTTTGAAACACCATTAGGAAATTAATAGTTTGGATATTCACCATTATGATGAGGTAGCCAACTTTACGCAGGGCACGATCGACGCGTGCACTATTGGGACCGCTTTTTTTTCTCTTAGGTCATCACCAAGCAACACTCCTTTGGCATTCTCTGCCGACACCGATTTTTTTTAACACAACTTCATTACACTGCTTCGACGCACACTGATTCGAAGCACCTTTTTAACTCTCTTCTCACACACCTTTTTTTACAATCTTTCTTGAAGCACACTCGTCCTCTCTTCTTTTTTTTTCTCCCACGGGGCTGTTTCTTTTTTACCCCCTCTTACATCATTGGCTGGAGTTTTTGATTTGCTCGCATCCGGGAATTAATGCATCTCCTCGTCGAATCCCGGACATGTAGGTGGGACATCGGGGTAATATACCCCGCCAAATTTGCATATCATTTTCGGCCATAAATATTTTCGGCCATAAATATTTTAACGTTGACAGTTCATTGTGTTATAGTGTCCAGACTGTCCATTGCCTGGCGCCTCTTGTAATTAATTGTCCACCTGTGTGGTCTTCCCATGGAAACAGTATCAAAATTATCTTTTACTGCTCCTTTCGCTCCACCACATCTCTCCCCCGTGTACATAAAAAAAAAACAAGAAAAAAAAATATTCAATGTCCACGGTCACTAGTTCATTACACGTAGCTACACATGTGCTACGTTTTAAAATTCGGCACTTGTCCTGTAGAGTCCATGCGATATAGTCCATCATAAGTAGCTAATTATGTGCTACGTTCTTCCGTTTAGTAGTTGGAGTTTAGTCCATACACAATAGTCCATCACGCGTAGCTACACACGGCGAAAGTCTCAGTTGTGATAAATTTGTTCTCCCGTTGTGTCTCAAGCATTTTGTGGTTTCACGTGAACATTTTCGTTTCCCTACGCGGCTTTGCTTGGTCAGATTTTGTTAAATCTGGCAGTATCGATAATGTTTCCGAACCACTTTGCATTAATAACATTAATGAGTTACCTTTGTATCTTGTTTCTCAATTTCTTCAAAATAATATATTGTACACCAATGGGATTGTATACATATTATTATGTTTAATCACACATTCTATACCAACATGTACCATATTTATATTATTAGAGATGGATATATATATATTGAGAATAACATATCATATCATGTGTGCCTATCACTTGTTACACATACATATTTATCTGCATATCATAAAGAATACTCGTTTTCCTTCCCCCTTTTTTTTTAATTATTGTTATTTTTTTTTTTTTTTTGCTCAGACAGGGGGTTTATTCCTATATTGCACACCCTTTTATTTATACGGTAAACCTCACGTACAACTGTTCAAAAATATCTAGCCATAATCATCGATGCGTTCTTATTTATTCATTCGATTCATTCCTAAACTCTCGCGTCTCTTCCTGTAAAAGAGTTTCACCGCTAAATCCGTGCGTTCTGTAATTACTCTCTCTCCTCTTTTATTCCTTTTAAGCAGATCCTTCCGGCTGCGAAACTGTTTGTCGCTTGACAATCGGGACTCATGGTTGAAATTTCCGGTTTTTCACTGCGTACAATACATTTGTGCGTTTGGAAAAGGGGGAATCTGTAGCTTGACGACTCAACTTGTGCTGAAACCAGTTTATATGCGGCGCAGGGAGTGACGCGGCAAATTTTCGCCTGTGTTCTTTTGGGATGTCAACGTCGCGTAGAGGTAAGTGATTGTAATTTAATTATTTTGTTAATGAAAGCTTATCCCGCCGTGTTAACTGTATACTTTTGTAAAGAGAAACAAAATTAACGTTACTATTCTTACGCATTATGATTGGATAGAGACGTTCTGCATGTAAAGTCCATGCGGTCCGATAGGTTATTATAATGTGAAATCCTTATGTTTACGTACGTAAATCAATGGAGTCTCCATACAATTAATCTAGAATGCGTCCTACTCACCGTGGCTATTGCCCGCAATCGCCCGATAAGTACCAAAATCCAAGGGGAAATCTGCAGCTTTCTGTCCTTGCACTCTGGTGACGCAACTCAATAATTTTATTGTAACTTGTATTAATTAAAATTTGATTAATAAAATTACTGTACTATGTATTCGTCTTGCCTATAGCTGTATGTCCGGTATTTATTTATATGCATATTTTTGTCTTTTTCATGTTGCCCTTATCTTGCATCCTTTGCGTAACGAACGACTCGCCCCCATGGGAATGACTCCCTGCCGGCTTGTTTACCAACAGCAAAAAGCCAAACGACAACACCAGCTGATGCATCGCTAACTTTTGTTTTCCTTTTTCCTTTTTTTTTTTTTTTTTTTTTAACATATGTATGTGTGTGCCTGCTGTCTTATTGCTTGCTATTATTATTAACATTATTATATTTTGTCCGTTTTTTTTTTTTAATATTCCCTTCATTTCCAGCTTAGCTTTCCTGCAATGCACAAGGTTACACGGGATATCCCTTTTGATTATATAGCATGTCATTATTATTATGATTCTTACTAGCTGCGTACCCGTTCTCTGCACGGTAGGGAACGAAACTTTTTCTTGCATGTATAATTCGAATTGGTTCCAGTGTTGTGGAATCTAAAAATAAGCAAAATAATTAGACTCTTTGCGTAAAATTACTCGTTAGTTATTCGTTAAGTTAGTATAAGTACTGACCTGAGACTATTGTAATATTATGACACAAAAAACTATGTTGGCGTCATTCGCCATTAGAAAAAGAAAAGCTTGACGGTTTACAGCAAAAATTTCTAACTTTGAAAATGTCACATTTCTACATCATATTCTTTTTTAGGTTTAAGTTATACCATTAATACCTTAGATACAACATGATGTGAAGAACCGTTTTATTTTATTATTAAATTGCTGTGTACCCGCTCTTTTCAAGGCAAGAAAGAACATTTTCCTAAAATGTGATCATATCTACTTGTGACGGAACAGATTCTCCAAGAAAGAAAAAAAAATGTTCAGGTACAGTCTTTTTTGTTGAAACGCGACGTAGAATTATTTAACGCTTAGTTAGTTGTGCTGTAAGACGGCTGTTGAAAAACGAATATAACACTTTTAGTTTCACGAGATATTTATTAATGCGGTATATTGTGCTTTGATCAGTACGTCCACTAACTATGACAGCCTAGTATATCTACTATTACTTATACTATCTTTTACTGATACCAATACTATATATTTTCGTTTTTTCTTCTTTAATGCTTAATTTAAAGAAACGGTTAAGATATTTGCTACGAATGTAGTCTTTTACTGTTCGGCGATTCTTTACAATTTAGGCATTAGCAAAAACGATAATCCTTTCACTTTATCGTTTTCATTAAAAGAGCTCTCCATACATTTTTATGCATAATTCCTGTCAGATTGACATATTTAGCACCGCAAAATATTTCTTGCGATTCGAAAACGTGTCCCGTTTAAAAACTCAATCGGAAATAATGCTGGGTAATTTATTGTTGAAAAAACAGCATTTAATTCTTTCTCTGGCAACGTAAAATAAAACATGGAATTATTTCGTACGTGCCATATGTTTTGCTTGTGACTCCGTTATTCTGATTGAGTTTCGAAAGGGGTTTTAAACTCGTTACATCAAAATGACGTAGATTTCGCATGCAAAATTCAATTATTCTAAAGAAATTTTATTTTTTTCCAACTAGCAGCTATTCAGTTTTAATTACCATGACAGCTAAATTTGCAAGCTTAATGTCAAACGAAATCTTGAAGCAGCTGTTATTGAATTCAAAATCCTTCTTTACATAAAAATTCGTAAAAAAACTCCTAATTTATATTTTTCTTCCGTTCTTCTTTTAAAAGTGGGCGAAATGTATGCTCCGTCTTTTGTGTGAAATATAAAAAAGTTATGACAGATAGAATTTAAGATGCAACAGTTTTAAAATTATTTTACGCAAACATCGTCAAAAGAGAAATTCTTTTTAAAAATTCCCAAAAATCGGCAAAATATGTTACATAGTCGAAACAAACTGTTTTCGAAAGAAAATTGTTTCCTCTATCCGATGATTCAAACATCGTTTTACTGCGAGTGCAATTACCGGCGTTATTATGCAAGAGAAATCGCTAAAAATCGGAAGAAACATAAAATAAAACATTTTCTAATTCGAATTTCGAAAAAATCGCTCCGAGACGTGTTAGGATCTGTCCTAGCGAAACCGTATGCAAAATTCGGTAGGTCTGCCACCAACCGTCTCGGCGCAATGCGATCGAGAGACGCGCGCAAGAACATCGGTGGTCACAAACTTATCTACCTACATATCTATATACAATGTTTACTCTCGGATTTTATTATATACTAGCTGCGTGCCCGTTCTCCGCACGGCAGGGAACGATAATATTTCTTACATGTATAATTCGAATTGATTCCAATGGTTTGGAATCTAAAAATAAACAAAATGACTTGACTCTTGGCGTAAAACTACTCATTAGTTATTCGTAAAGTTAGTATAAGTACTGACCTGTGACCATTGTTAATATCATGACGGAAAAAAACTGTCGGTGTCATTCACGATCAGAAAAGAAAAAAGCGTTACGGTTTGCAGTGAATATTCCTAATTTTCAAAATGTCTCATTTCTGCATCATACTCTTTTTTAGATTTAAGTTATGCCATTAATACCTTAGATACTACATGATGTGGAGAACCGTTTTATTTTATAATTAAACAGTTGTGTACCCGCTCTTCGCAAAGCAAGAGGAGAAAATTTTCCTAAAATGTGACCATAACTACTTGTGACAAAACAGAATCTCCAAGAAAAAAACAGTTCAGATACTGTGTTTTCTGTGGAAACTACCGCGGGATATATTAACGCGACTTAAAATTATTTAATGTTTAGTTAGCTGTGATGTAAGACGGCTGTTGAAAAACGAATAGAAACGAATAGTTTCACGAAGTATTTATTAATGCAGTATATTGTGCTTTGATCAATATTGCCCTAGCATATCTACTAACTATTACTTATACTTTCTTTTACTGATACCAATATATTTTCGTTTTTCCATCTTTAATGCTTAATTTAAAGAAACGGTTTAGATATTTGCTACGAATGTAGTCTTGTTTGGCGATTCTTTGCAATTTACGCATTAGCATGAACGATAATTTCACTTTATCGTTGCCATTAAAACAGCTTTCCATACATTTTTATGCACAATTCTTGTCAGATTGACGTATTTAGCTCCGCAAAATATTTTTTGCAATTCGAAAATGTGTCCCGTTTAAAAACTCAATCGAAAATAATGCTGGGTAATTCATTGTTTAAAAAACAGCATTCATTTCTTTTTCTGGCAACGTAATATAAAACATGGAATTATTTCGTAGGTGCGTGTGACTCCATTATTCTGATTGAGTTTCGAAAGGGGTTTTAAACTCGTTACACGAAAATGATGTAGATTTCGCATGCGAAAATTCAGTTATTTTAAAGTAATTTTATTTATTTTTTTCAACTGGCAATTTTATTCATTGTTACTGTTCCCAAGACAACCATAGCGGAAGATATCATACCGAAATCTTGAAGCAGCTTTTTTTGAAATAAAAATCCTTCTTTACATAAAAATTCGTAAAAAATCTCCTAATTTATATTTTTCCTCCGTTCTTCTTTTAAAAGTGGGCGAATTGTATGCTCCGTCTTTAGCCACAATATAAAAAAGTTATGATGGATAGAATTAAAGATGCAACGGTTTTAAAATTATTTTACGCAAACTTCGTCAAAAGAGAAATTATTTTTAAAAATTCCCCAAAAATCGGCAAAATATGTTTCATAGTCAAAACAAACTGTTTTCGAAAGAAAATTTTCTCCTCTGTCCGATGATGCAAACATCGTTTTACTGCAAGTGCAATGACCGGTGTTATTACGTATTATGCAAGAAAAATCGCTAAAAATCGGACAAAACATAAAATAAAACCTTTTCTAATTCGAATTTCGAAAAAATCGCTCCGAGGCGTGTTAGGATCTATCCTAGTGAAGCCGTATGCAAAATTCGGTAGGTCTGCGACCAACCGTCTCGTCGCAATGCGATCGAGCGACGGGCGCAAAAAGATTGGTGGTCACAAACCTACCTACAAACCTAGCTACATACAATGTTTACTCTCGGATTTTATTATATAATATAAGATAAGATTATTATTACTGTTATGATTAGCTAAATTCAATTGCCTTCCAGGTCGCGTCTTTCTTTTCCCCTACTTATTTTGTAACTCTCGTTTTTGGTTTTCTTTTCACAGAAATCGCAAGTAGTACAGCAGCTACTTTCGCATTTGAAAATCAACAATCATGAAAATCAACACTCTGTATCGACGCACAACTCGGCTGCTGGTAAGAACCTTTTTTTTTTAATTTTTTTTTTTTTTGTGCTGTTTCTTGCCCCTTCCGGGCGCGGTTGCGTAACCAATAACCATGGGCGGGGTTTTTTGACTCATCAGAGTCTGTTTCTTGTGTCTGGGGTTTTACCCGAAAAATGAGGTTTTTATGCACTTTTTTCTCTTCTACATGAGGATTATTTACCTCTTTAAGTAACAAATTATTATTACGAAATAGTTTCATTACCCTATAAGGGCCGGGAAAAATGGGGTCAAATTTACACTTCTTGTGCATATTTCTCATGTATACCAAATCCCCTATATGGATTGGAGTTTGTTTAGCTAGTTTTCCTAGGTTCTGCGGTTTAGCCGCCTTTTCTTGAAATATCCAGGCCTGTTGTCTGTTATTTAAATTCTGCTTAATTAATTTGTCCACAAATATTTGTAGTTCCTTCTAGAACCATTCTGATTCGAAAATATTTTGTCCCTGTACGTCACTTGTAATGTCCAGAGGTATTTTAATGTCACGACCCAGAAATAGTAACGCCGGCGGAAAATTCGTCGCCCTGTGTTTAGAGGCGTTGTAATAGAGCTGCGCCCATACACTTGCATCTTCCCATTCAAAAGTGTTCTCTGCTATGCATCAAATACACTGCTGAAGCGTGCCTTGTGCGCGTTCTACCGTCCCATTCGATTGTGGGTGGTAGATCGACGAAAAACGACTCTCTATATTGAGAGATTTTAAAAAACTTTTTAATTCCTTTGATCTAAATTGAGGTCCGTTATCCGATATAATCGTATCTGGAAGCCCAAAACGAGAAAAATAACTTTTTAAACATTTAACTATTTGATCTGCAGTGATTTTTCTACATGGAAATAATTCTATATACCTTGAGAAACTATCAATTACCGAAAGAAAAAAACAATTGCCTCTGACACTGCGAGGCAGCTTCCCAACAATATCTATATGGAGGAATTTTCCTGGCATTGTTGCTCGATCCATTTTTTGTCTCGCCGTAGCGGAAATGTGCCTGTTTTTGAATTGCCTACATCTGTGACAGTTATCGATGAACGTCTTTACGTCGTCAAATAAGTTGCCCCAAGTGTAGTATTTTTTGATAAAGTCTATTGTTTTTTGTCTGCCGAAATGTGTCGCGTGTGCAATTTTGATCACGGACTGTTTTAAAGACTTTGGGATCACGATCACATCCATTCCTGCCCTCTCTCGCGTGGCTTTTTCCTTATAACGAAGAATTCCGTGTGTATAGAGATAGTAATTTTTGAACTTAGGACTTTCAGGGGTTTTTTCGCGGACGTGTGGTATTATTTTGTTCAATAATTCATCCTTTTGTTGTTCTTGCGGTCGTTAAATCCTTCTTCCCTTCGAAGATTTGTGCCGTTATGTTATTTACCTGTTCTTATCGTAAGATGTATCGGGACAAATAATCCGCGGGGTTTTCCTCACCCTTTATATGTTGAAATTTAAACGTAAATTCACTTAAAAATAATAGCCACCTTGCGGTAATATCGGATTGTTGCGTCAGATCTAAATGGTATTTCAATGATTTCGCGTCACTAATTAATATAAACTCACGGTTCCATAAATAATTGCGAAAATGTCTCACCGCTTCATAAATTGCCATTAGTTCCAGTTTAAGAGATGGGTATCGTTTTTCCGCATTTTTTAA
Source organism: Cheiracanthium punctorium (assembly GCA_038373885.1). Taxonomy (NCBI): domain Eukaryota; kingdom Metazoa; phylum Arthropoda; class Arachnida; order Araneae; family Cheiracanthiidae; genus Cheiracanthium; species Cheiracanthium punctorium. The sequence continues at coordinate 2,687 of JAWZYV010001944.1, read as the reverse complement.
AATTCTGCTAAAAAATTTGACTGGTATTCTGCCTTCTGGCCGATCCTGCATTAAAATACCATTAATGGCCGTGTTGGATGCTTCAGTTGCTAACAGGAAAATGGTTTTGCAAAATCAATTTTGGTAATTCTTGGTTTTTCTAAAATGATCTGTTGTATGTTCGCGAAACTTGCCTGACACTCTTCCGACCATTCAAATTTTTTAGTCTTTCTTGTGAGCTGCACAATCGGTGCAATAATTTGGGAATATTGTGGAATAATCGTTCTGAAATAATTTGTCATCCCTAAAAATGATTGAATCTCCTTAACTGACTTAGGGGTTTTAAATTTTGTGATTTTTACGATGTTTTTTTGGTCTGGGGAAATCCCTACTTCGTCCACTTGGAATCCTAAACATGTGATATTTTTTCGGGCTATTTTGATTTTTGACGGGTCCAGTGTTAAATTAAACTGTTTGAGCTTTTGGAATATTAAAGTCATTTTTTTCCCGTAGTTCTTCGAGCGAATTAGCTGCTATAATTTTATCATCTAGGTAGAAATTTATCTTCGTTTCTCTCATACCTCCCAGCACCGTATTCATGAGTTGGGTGAAATAACTGGCGCTGTTTCGCAAGCCAAAGGGTAGTCTCGTGTGTCTAAAATTTCCTCGGTGGGTAATTATTGCACATTTCTCTCGCTCTGCCTCCGATAATGCTATTTGAAAAAACGCAGATTTAAGATCAATAGTCGTGTACCATTGGAATCCGGCAACTTCTTGTAAGATATCTTCAATATGTGGGATATACGTTTTATAAGGTTCAGTGATATTATTTAATAATCGAAAATCTGTCGCCATTCGGTATTTAGGGGTTTTATTTTCCTCACTTGTTTGCTTTCTAACAAAGATTATTGGGAACGCGTAACCCCCGTCGGATGGTTCGAGTATACCCGCTTCTAATAGATCGTCTATTTCGCGGTCTGCGAGCGTTTTCACGTTTTGCGGTATTGGATACGGTCTACATTGGATAGGGTAATTTTGGGCTAATTTAATTTGCGGTTTCACAGCGTCTGTAACTCCTAATGTTTTATAAGAGGTAGAGAATACCTGATAGTTTTCTTGTAGCATTTTTTGAAATATACGCTGTTGGTCTTCCGGTAAATGATCTAAATCAAAAGTCGCCTCTTCCAATTCCTTTTTTCTCAAGTTTAGGATATTGTCCCTATCATTAGTTGTTTGTGAACAATAATTCATTCCTACTTCCGTATCTTGTGATGACTCCCTTATCTGCCGAACGTTCTGTGGTTCTATGATTTTCGCGACTTTCATGTTTTTTTGTAAATGTTTCGTGGTGTTGGTGTTATTTTCGAAAATCATTTGTAACGACTTATCTGTTTTTTGTTGGATGATGCATATCTGTTCCTTTTGAAATTTGGGTATGACTTGAATGTTGCTTTCATTTTGTTGCTTTTCAATAGGTCGATCTGTTTCTAATTCTCACACACCTTTTTTTACACTCTTTCTTGAAGCACACTCGTCCTCTCTTCATTTTTTTTTTTCTCCCACGGGGCTGTTTCTTTTTTACCCCCTCTTACATCATTGGCTGGAGTTTTTGATTTGCTCGCATCGGGGAATTAATGCACCCTCTCGTCGAATCCCGGACATGTAGGTGGGACATCGGGGTAATATACACCGCCAAATTTGCATATCATTTTCGGCCATAAATATTTTAACGTTGACAGTTCATTGTGCTATAGTGTCCAGACTGTCCATTGCCTGGCGCCTCTTGTAATTTATTGTCCACCTGTGTGGTCTTCCCATGGAAACAGTATCAAAATTATCTTTTACTGCTCCTTTCGCTCCACCACACCTTTCATGTGACCATTAGCATAGGATATGAAAACAGAATCAGCCTATTTAGTGGCACCGACAAAATTTTGTTGAACCAAGCTTTTCTTATCTTTCAAAATAGTGAAGTAATGTAATTTTAAGTCGCGCTCACCAATTTTCGATAGCCCGTGCGTCCCCTTATTTGCATACCTGCGTTGTCATTCGAAAGCAGGGGCGGTTCCAGACTGTCAGTTTAGGGGGGGTCATGACGATTGACGAGGGACGTCTGAAGACTTCTTGCGGCCCTGGATCCTTATGCAAATGTAGGCCCCCAAAGAGGCGGATAACTATGCAGGGCCCGATTATGATCAACAGGGGCCCTCGGCATTGATGAATTTGGGGCTCTCATCTATGAAATTTATTAAATTTGGGCCCCGTACACTTTGAACAACTTAATAACTATTCATTCAACCCCCTCCCCCCCATAATCATTGTAGTTTTATAAATTTCTATCTATCCTTCCCTACAAAAGTGCTTTTTAAAAAAAGAAAAAACAAAAACAGTAAAATTATATTTAAACCTCTTGTTTTCCAACTCAATGTGCACCCCTCTTCCAGGGCCCGATTATGACCAACAGGGGCCGGGCATTGATGAGTATGGGGCCCCAATGTATGAAATTTGTTTTCTTTTTCATAAAATTTTGAGATGTAAAAGAATATTTCAGAACAACATTTGAAAATGGAGGCCCTGGGCAAAGTCCCGATTTGCCAATGCTATAATAAAGCTCTGCCCTCTTCCGCTTGCGTCTGGGAGGGGGACAGATCTCGCCAGCCCCTAGCTTCGGCTCTGACCCCAATTAGGAGCTTTTTTATTGAATTGTA
>JAWZYV010001943.1:0-16466 GCA_038373885.1 Cheiracanthium punctorium | reverse complement strand
ACATATATATATATATATATATATATATATATATATCTCATACAAGCGATAATTAGCCCCTTAGCCCCATTATAATTGGCTTCTTATAATTTAATTAAAAACATCTTTCACTTTGGGGGCATCTGGATTATAAGTTGTAATTTCAAAACATGGTACAATACTTGTTGCCTAGGATGGTCTAACCTGTAAATCATAAATGTGTCTCGCCAGCAGGCACCTCTCATGTCCGTTAATTTAACAAATGAGAATTTTATTATGGTTTTGTGGACCAACTAAATGATAGAAAGACAGAGCTGCCGCCTAGCGGACACTCTGTGAACTTAACTAACAAAACCAAGAGACATCTACAGCAGAGCAGATCTTCATCACTTCAAGATACTTCCAAACTCCTCTGTACCTACTGTACATAAACTTGTAAATAGTCTACTTATGCCTTAATAAAATATTCCAAATGGACGTTGCCGTTTGTGCTGTTCCTAAACTACTTCACGCACGACATATATATATATACTAGCTGAAGTACCCGTTCTTCGCACGGGAATGAATGGACTTTTTGATATTACGATTTGTGGTGATTACTATTCATTGTAATAAACAGATATAGCAAAGTGGATATCGCGTTATATTGTGTCCAATAATCATGCATACCGAATTGCAAGGCAATCGTTTGTACGGTGCAGAAGGCCATGCGGCGTAGCGCAATCTAGTGGCGAGTTTTAGCATAACGGATACGGCGAAAATATTTTTCGCATTCAGATATCGATGTATACGAATTTTCATGACTATCGGCTGGACAGTCCTGAAGTTCATGTGTTGACGCGACATTTAGTGGCAAGTTATAAGAAAATGGATAGCGCCAAACTCTTCCCCGTGTTCAAATATCTATGTATACCTATTTTCATAGCGATCATTTGCACAGTCAAGAAGTGATACACTGCAGGGCCATCCAGTGGTTCAATAAAGTAATGATTTGCTACAACGTTGTCAAGTGGCGAGTTATAGCAAAATGGATAACGCCAAAATATTCTCATTGTTCAAATAGCTATGTATACTGATTTTCATAGCGACCGTGTTCAACTATCTATGTATACCAATTTTCATAACGATCATTTCCACAGTCAAGAAGTGATACACTGCAGGGCCATCTAGTAGTTAATTAAAGTAATGATTTGCTACAGCGCCGTCAAGTGGCGAGTTATAGCAAAATGGATAACGCCAAAATATTCTCATTGTTCAAATAGCTATGTATACTGATTTTCATAGCGACCGTTTGAATGGTCAAGAATTTGGCCTGCTGCATCGTCATCTAGTGGCGAGTTAAAATAATAATGCATTGCAGTGTCATCTAGTGGTGAGTAACATCAAAAGGAACGCAGTTAGAATATATTCTTCGTGCTCAAATGTGTAAGTATAAAAAATTTTATGCCGATCGGTCGAACGGTATAGAATTTGATGCTTTTCAGCGCCATTTAGCGGCAAGTTACAGCAAAATGGATAGTGAAAAATATTCTCCGTGTTCTAATATTCGCGTGTACCAAATTTCATAGAAATCGGTTGGACGATATTCGCATAGCAAACGGCTAAACGGAATAGAATTCGACGTTCTGCTGCGCCACCTTGTGGCAAGTTAGAGGAAAACGGATAGCATAAAAAGCTTCTCCATGATAAAAGACTTAGATGAACCAAATTTCATGGTGCAATGGTGCTCAACGGTGCTGGAGTTTTTCAACCTCATACACTCATACCAACATTCATTTTTATCTATAACCAGTGTCATTATATATCCCAGTCTCAAATAAAATCCAATTTCAAATCTAAGCCTCGCCAAAGTGCCAACATACGCCATTTTGCAAGCGTTTTTTCAGGAAATCATCCGAAGCATTGACTTAGCAGCAATCAATATGGGAAACGGTTCGACCGCGAAAAAAGTAAAGCAAGCCTTTATTTGAAAAGTTGAATCCCTTAATACAGCCGAATTTTTTAAAATTATCAACTATAACGTGTTTTATTCATCATTACTCCGATGTACTAAATGAGAAGATTTCAATTTTCTGAAATTTGGCGGAATTCCCCCAACTTAAATCAATGTACTCATTTGGCGAGAATTCTGGAGATAGATCAATTGAAATCCCTTAATAACTGCATTATTTCTTCACGGATCATTAAAATTTAACGCTGTATAACCTTTGCACTTGTTTTCAAAAATCTATTTCCTTAAGCTCTCAATAAATTGCGCCAAGCCGAAGTCTGTGCAAACCGCTAGAACTCACTTTCACAAAATCGGCATTTGAGCCATTTTATTTTTTCGCCAAACTAAAATAATTTACCTATTAGCCTCGGAAATCTTCAATTCTTATTATTTTGCGTGTAAAGCATTACATTCCTGCTCTGATTTCCCATGCACACGATATTATAATTAAAAAAAAAATAACCTTACGAATATAAACTACCAAAAAAAAAATCATTATTATTCTTTTACTTTTACTTTGAGAATTGAAAACATTTTATTCGGCAAAATCGCCACACATGGCAACCACGACCCTTATTTCACACTTTTTTCACTACAGGGGTTACAATTACGGAAAGCTTTTTGCGTGAATAGCATAAAAAATCTCTTAAATTCCGGGAACGGGTGGACTTTCAAAGTTTTAAAGTGGACTACGATTTATTGTATATTATTTTACATATCTGTGCTAAATTTCAGGCCGATAGGTCCATTTTTGTGGATTTGTATACGAACGACATTTTATTCGGCAAAATCGCCACACATGGCAACCACGATCCTTATTTCACACTTTTTTCACTACAGGGGTTACAATTACGGAAAGATTTTTGCGTGAAGAGCATAAAAAATCTCTTAAATTCCGGGAACGGGTGGACTTTCAAAGTTTTAAAGTGGACTATGAGTTATTCTATATTATTTTACATATCTGTACTAAATTTCAGGCCGATAGGTCCATTTTTGTGGATTTGTATACGAATCAAATCCACAAACAAACAAACAAACAAACAAACAAACAAACAAACAAACAAACAAACAGAATTTCATTTTTATTTATAAGATATCCAGAGTCAAATATTTGTGCTAACGTGCGTTTGTAGGCTTTATGGTGATTAAAGCAGCTTTCTATGGCAAATTTAAAATTTCGAGTAACGATTTATTTGAAAGGAGTACATTTTTTATTTAAAAAATGCGGAATTTACTTTCAAATAATCTAGGTTGTTTAAGAGCTGCTACAAATATTCTTGCATTTTTTAAACTTTCTGAACGATGGTAATTAAAAGGATTTTTTTCCCCAGTGGATGTGCTAATACGAAGCAACTTGTCATGAGAAATGTCTCAGAAGATATTAATTTTTCCCAACATCATCTGGAAATAGCTGAAAATATCTTTGACTATATCGAGTTGAGAGCGCCACTTTTTCCCCGTATAACATAAAATGCAATGAGAAGAAAAAAGTTTGACATAGCAGGCAACCAGGACCCAGAAGATTTGACTGGATTACTGATGCTGTCTCTCAAAAAGTACGTGGAGTTATAGGTTCAGATAGCCGTAATGGGTCTTAGAGTTGAATGAAAGAATGTATAGATTATTTAACTGCTGACTCCAATGTTTTGAAAAAAAAAATGACAGAAATTCTTGATTTTTAGTACATTAATTTTACTCTGTAGTTACTCATTCAGAAAAAAATAGTTTTAAGGAAGTCAAGGATTTGATAGCACCTCCTAAATTAATTACTATTTTAAATAACTAAATCAGTTTTTTGCCATCCGTTTGGTCAAGCTTTCTTTTCTGTTAACACTTTGACGTGCTTTAATTAGCCATGAAACGAGCTTATTTCATGGATTTCATTGCTAATCACAAAAAACACGGTTAAGTGGTCCCGACGTTGAAAAGTGCAACAGCTGCTATCGATACATTTAACTACAGAGAGCATGACGGTCGTTAGTTGTCGGCGAATAGCCAGAAAGCTTCTTTAGCCGTGTTTTGACAGATGGGCTATTTGATCGACCGCTGTGCTGTTGGTAGCTGAATGGATCGATGGCAACACTGCACTTTTCCACCACTGGGTAGTTTATCCAGTTGGTCTTCTACACTGATGTCAAAATTCTAGCATTTCAAAGGATTTAATGGCAACGTTGGTTGAAAAAAAGACATTTTCAATCGGATGAGACAGTTAGTTGTCCAACTCCCCTGTTCCAATTGAAGGGTCCACGGGAAGAACGATGAGAGTCCACTTTTCGTCAATGTTGAGGTTTCTACTGCATTCTGTTGTTCATTAGTAGCACTATTAATATCCGAACCCATAAGGGGAAAGAACGATGAGAATAAACAAAAAAAAATAGCCCATAGATACAGTTTACTGGGGAAGAACGTGGAAAGTACCGTGTGCCTTTCGATTTTTTGGAAAATCAGCAGTATTGGACTCTCATCGTTCTTCCCGTGGACCCTTCAATTGTTTGTGACTGAAAAAATGAAATACGGCAATACATTTTATTAAGAAAGTTCGTCCTTTATTGCGCAGTTCTATTTTATCAATTACATAAGATTAACAGATTTAAAAAATGAAAACCTTTCTTTTCTTTATTGTAAGGCAATATTTCTAAATATGCGTCCAATTGAAGAGTTTCCATGAAGTTTTTGTCAAGTTAACTGTAACTGTACATTAACATGGGAGTTTCCAGTCCGTTTGTCAATTAGTTCTAGCACTCCACAAGCAATAAATAATAAAATAAAGTGATTGAAGGGTTCAATGGAAGCATTTTGATGATTTAAATCACATGAGTCATTGTTGATATTCTACACTGTTGCTGTTTAGTGATGAAGATTGATGATTTTGGTTCACAGTTGGATATATATATAAAGTTCACGCTTTTCCAATGGTTTTGTCTAAATGGTGACTAGATGATTCATAGTGACTAGACATATTCATGGAAGCATAGTCATATTGTAGTTAATGGTTATGTAGCAGCGTGCATCAGTCCAAACCCATGAATTAATGATTATGATGATTTATGGTTCGTTTAATGTTCTGATGAAATACAGTTCTTTTTATTTAATTGTTTTTGAGATAAAAAAAAACGAAAGAAAGGCTATATATATTGCATCAAATCATAATTTAAGTGCATAGTTCAATATACATGTTATAACAATGAATTTCAAACATAATAAGAAACAATTATATACATGACAATAATAACAGTCTTTTGTCGAAAACACTCCACTGAGTTACCCATTGAATAATCTATAGTTAATGTATCAATGTATAGTATTCGATATTTTCAAAGGACTATGTCGAGCAATTGAAGTGAACTGAAAATAGTTTTTAGAGATTATTTGTATAATGTATTTTTAAAGATATTTTGTAGCTTCGATAAATTGTTTGAATCCTTATAGGGAAAATTTTCTTATAAATTCAGATTTAATTTTTTTTTGTAGCACTATACTATTTTAGTTATTTTTACTATAAGATATATATGAAAGTACAGGGGAGATAGGGGGAACATCGGTACATATTTTAGAAAATATTTATTTTTATGCTGAACATTCATATTTTGAAGAATTAAATCTGTGTGATTGTAGAGGTTTTCTTTTATTACAATGTGATGAGCCAATTTTAACTTTTTCATTCTATTAAAACCTGTAACACATATTTTCAAAGAAACCCATTTTGTATTAATCAGTGGGGTAGCTTGGTACATGGATGGTGTTCTTCGGTACACCTACAAGAAATTTATATGAACGTAACACTTTTATTAGTGGGTACAGTGGACCACAGTATTCATGTGTTATGTATGGGATATTTCTCTAGAAAATTTTGATATATTTGAATATCTTTCAATCTCATAAAATGAATGAGAAACTCTGCAATTATTTTTAATGTTTTATTGATAACTTCAGCTAGATTCTTGTGAAGTTCCTTTTTGTTGGAGCCCATAGTTTTTTTTATATAAATTAAGCTTTTAGTCCATGTGTTCATGCTACCGTTCATAATCTGCCTAAATTAAAACATCAGATACAGCTGTTGCCATGGTCTCTTCACAATTCCAAAGCTCACAATTCTCTTCACAAGGCCAAATTTCTACACGATTAGAATTTTGCTTGTAATTCGTCATGGTAACTGCAAACAATGAGAAAGAACAAATAATGTACGTGTAGTCTAACCCACCAAACACGGCAAATAAGAAGATCTGAAGAACTTTTACCTACTATTAAAACCTATAGCACATATTTTCAGTATTCATGTTTGTCACAAAATTTTGATGTATTTTGTATCGTCCAATCTCATAATATAAATCAGAAAGACTGCAATTATTTTATTATGAGAAAACTATCAACCCAATCCCAGAAAAACTTCCCCAGAAGAAAGTTCTTACTATTGCTAACTCGCAGAAGAGGAATAAAAAACACAAATAAATCAGCTGGAAGTATCTACATTGTACCAATCTCCCCGGTCTCCCTTATTAAGATTTTCAAGAACGTCTGACATAGTTAAAATGGCGAATTAATTTATTTTGCTGCATTCCCTGGGTTTGTTAACAGTGCAAAAGTGCTGCATATCTGGTTATGTCTACAAGGCTTCTGCGTATTTCCAGGGATTCACTGTCACCTCAAAGCTTTTCTATGGAAAAAAAAATTAAATTGTCCTCAAGTTTCTAAACGTTTCAATAAAATTACCGATTAACGGAGTATTTATTTTATGTAAAGCTTAGAATATGTAGTAAGAGAAGGGGAATATGATTTTCAACTTATGCATAATTTTAAATATGTTAATTTTTATTCTTAATAATATATAAATCTTCGAGTCTACTGAACAGAGTTAAGTAGTATTATATTTCAGAATTTTCTAAAAAATTGTGAATTTTATTTTATATTGCTTTTTCTTTTAATTCTCAAAACTAAAATATGAAGTTAACTCGTTAGTGTAAACATCTACAAAAGTTGGGGACTATGACGGGAAATGGCTGCTTATCAAAGGATGAAAGCTTACCCACTTCTCAACAAACATAATGATGGCTTTCCATTCATAACTTCCTGTATCTGATTTTGAAATTTTTCTGCAATTTGCAGGAGATGCACTACTGGCCAAAAGTATTGCAAGTTTGAGAAATCTTATCATATTTTCAAGAATAAGCCCAGAAAGAATGAATATGAAATTTGCCAGATTTAAATATTTTTGATTATTATTATAATTGGAAACAATAGATCTGAAAATCACCCAAAAACAAAATGAGAGCTTCAGGAACCAATAATTTAAATTGGTACAATGAAACACTAAAATAAGTGTTGTAAAACATTGTGGATTCCATATCTAAAAGAGTAGCTGTTGTGATCAAAGTCAAGGCTGTTCAGCAACATAATAAATGATCTTTAGTTCAATTGCATTTATTTATTATCCTCTTTTTGCAGCAGAACTTGAAATTAATTCTTTATTTAATTTTATTCCGACAAGAAAAAATGGATTATGATTTCTGTAATAACGTATGCACTTTTAAAATAAATTAAATAATTATTTTTGTGCTTTAATTTACTGCAATCTTATCTTTGAAGTAATTAATCTGATATGTTGACATTAAAAAATATCAATTATATTGATTTTTCTTTTTGACGGGGGAGAGGGAGCTTTAATTTAAAAAAGGGTTAGATTTCTCTAACTTGCAATACTTAGGCCAGTAGTGTATCTGCTCAAGATTGGTGGTTGCAAGAGCAAATACTTTCTACACTTAAAAAAAAATCATTTGCAGGATCGGTAACACGTCAAAACATTTACTTCCCGTAGAAAAGCCCAGAGGCGATTGACGAGTACGGAGAAGCCTTTGCAAGACGTCCAGGCGAACACGCGTTCTCGTCCGACGTCATCATATTATAACTCGACTATGAAGTGGAAAATGTCTTGGCACACGGGCTGGAGCAGCCTCAGGCGGAGGGCGACCGCGTCCACGAGCTGCTCCTTCCAGGCGTAGGCCCGCCGGTCGACGACGTGCGTCGTGTTGATGCAGTCGTTGCCCCCGAACTCGCACACCCGGTAGTGGTGCAGGAAGGCCGCCTCGGGCGCCACGTTGGTCATCGCCTTCCCCTGGGCGAACTCCCACACGAAGTGGTTGCCCATCTCGATCACCCTCTCCGGCAGCACGACGCACTTGGAGCGCTGCTTGTGCGCGTGGAACTTGGACTTGCGCGTGGTCTTCTGGAGCGTGAGCAGCTTGTAAGGGAGCTGCCTCGCCTGGGCGTCGTCCGGCCACTGCAGGTAGAAGAACGCGTTCTGGAACGAGTAGGCGCCCGTCCGCTCGGCGCTCTTCCCCTGCCTCCCGAGGTGCTCCAGCATCACCCTGAGCGAGGCGTTCCTGTGCGGGACGATGTACTCGTCGAGGTCGATCATCAGCACGTACCGGAAGCGGTACATGGTGCGGTAGAGGCAGTCGTTGAGGGCCGCGAACAGCCCCTCCGTGCGGATCTCCTTCTGGGACACGATGTCCAGCTGCCAGGGGAGGACGGTCACGATCCCCTCGGCCTCGTACTTCCTGAGGATGCAGCCGACCTCGGGCCCGACCGTGTGGTTGTACAGCACGAAGTGGTCCACGCCGAGGATCCGGTTCAGCTCGACGAACTCGATCAGGTTCTTCACCTTGTTGTAGTCGTAGTGGAGGGGCTTGATGCACACGGCGATGCCGCCCCCGGTCCCGCCGCCCTTGTAGGCCCGCTTGTTGTCCCGCACGGCCACCCTGTTGGCGACGGTGTTGTCGCCCTGCCGCACGATCGACACGTGGCTGGGCACCGGGTGGGACTTCAGCGGGCACAGGATGAAGTAGGCGCTGAACTTCAGGTTCCAGTTCTCCCGGATGAGCCGGTTCGTGCCGAGGACGGCCACCTTCTCCCTGCCGTCCTCGTAGGTGAACTGGCAGAGGACCTTCTCGGCCAGCCTCGTGCGGGCCGCGGCGATCACCCGCACCCACTTAGTCCTCCTGTCGTCCAGGTACGCCGAGTAGACGAAGAACTTGTCCCGGGTGTTGGCCACCCGCTGCCAGCGGTCCTGCCCGGACTGTTCGACGACATTCCGGGCGAAGTCCAGCCTCCTGGACTCGTTGCCCGCGGAGGAGGAGACGTCCTCGTCCCGGACCCGGGCCAGCTCCCGCGCCACCCGGGAGGAGATCGGGTCCAGGAACTGCTGCTGCTGCTGGTCGCTGCCGTCGTCCCGCTGCTGTCCGAAGTTGAACATGGAGAGGATGTTCTCCTCCCGCCACCGTTCCTCCTCCACGTAGAAGAACTCGGTGACGATCATGCAGGCGAAGACGCCGAAGAAGACCACGACGATCATGCAGGACTTGGCCCGCCGCTCGCTCACCCGTTTGAGGGCCGCGGTCTTGCTGATCCGGTACTTCTTCTTGTTGCTCGCCGCCTGCATCATCTTTAGCCGTAGCCACCGCTTCGGGTCCTTCGGGTCGTGGTGGTGCATGGCCGCTGGGGCATGGTGTGTGACTGGATCAATGGCTGGAGCCGGGTCGGGAACCTGAGGAAAGAGGGAAAACGAGACAGTGAGACCCACACATCGATATTGAAGAATGACTGGATAGATTGCTCCAATAGCACCAATAACCTCTGAAGAACTACTCACACAATTACACTACTGGCTAAAGTTATTGCAAGTTTGAGAAATCTAACTATCGTTTCAAGAATAAGCCCAGAAAAAGCAGACAGGAAATTTGCCAGATTTTTATATTTTTGAGAATTTATGTAGTATAATTGGAAAGAATACATCTGAAAATCACCAAAAGACAAAATGAGAGCTTCAGGAACCCATTATTTAAGTTGGCATCATGAAAAATCGAAGGAAGTGTTGTAAAACATTGTGGATTCCATATCTAAAACATTGGCTGTTGTGATCAAAGCCAAGGCTGCTCAGCAACATAATAAAAGATCTTTAGCTCAATTGCATTTACTTATTATCCTCTTTTTACAGAATAACTTGAAATTAATTCTTTATTTAATTTTATTCCGGCAAGCCAAAATGGATTATGATTTCTATAATAACCTATATATTTTTATACTATTTTTAAAATAAATAATTAATTTTGTTCTTTATCTTAATGCTATCTTGTCTTTAAATAATTAATTTAACATGTTAACATTAAAAAATATCAATTATATTGATTTTTAATTTTGATGGGGGGTGAGGGGCCTTAATCTGAAAAAGGGTTAGATTTCTGAAACTTGCAATACTTTTGGAAAGTAATGTAGGTACCTTTATAACCTCCCTAGAGGCCATGTATTAAATTTGATACAAATTATTGCATTGGTCTTAAATATTTTAATGATTTTGCTTGAAAATCTTGAGTAAAATAATTTTAACCCTTTAACACGCGGTGTCCTTCCTCTCAGTGAGGATAAAAAACTTTGAGGTTTTGACTGCTGTCAGTCACTAAGAATAAATTTGATTTCCATAAAAATACTTGAGGGTAACATAGTTACACGATAATTCTTTACTAAGCACATCATTTACCGTAAAAATTGTGGATTATTTGTAAAAGTGTGAGGATTATTTTTAACAGCACTGGCATCTGCTGACAGCTGGAAGAATACGATGGAAATACATGGATATAGAAGAACAACTGGATGGAATGCCCAATGCTGAAAAAAGGCCATGATACATGTTCGTAATCATGATACATGTTCGCTCATCGTATTCCTGGACACACATATAACTCTTGACAGAATGAGTAATGAATAGACTAACACACAGCTTAGAAATCTAACTTATGGCGAAGCAACTCAGCTTATCCGTCATCAGAATGCGCTGAGCTCGGCAGTAGTGTAAATCTGTGCAGATTGCACTGCATAACTAATTTACAAAAATGTTCTACTTTGACAGAGTTCGCGTCTGTTTAAATGAAAGAAAGTATGTTGCAGAGTGGACGCAGAGAGAAGATTTAATGTTAATAGAATGATTTCATTTACTTAAACATTTTTCTACACAAATATTTGTGGAAAAAGTATTTCACAGTTTATTTCTAACTAAAGCCATCATCTATTCTTAAAAAATATTAATTAAACATTTTTTTTGGACTACATTATCGTATTTGACTTATTTCTGACTAAAATCATCGTTCATTCTTAAAATTATAACATTTTTCCTGCACTACATCATCGTATTTGACTTATTTCTAACTAAAATCATCCTTTATTCTTAAAAAATATATTAATTAAGCTTTATTCCTGAACTACATTATCGTATTTGACTTATTTCTGACTGAAGTAATCGTTGATTCTTAAAAATGTATTAATCAAACTTTTTCCTTGACTGCATTATCGTATTTGACTTATTTCTGACAAAAATCCGCATTTATGCTTAATATTTTAAGCATTTTTCCTGGGCAACATTATCGTATTTACATATCTGACTAAAATCATCATTTATTCTTACAAGTATATTAATAAAACTTTTTTACTGGACTACATTATGGTATTTGACTTTTCTAAATCCCATTTTCAAGCACTGAATATTTATATATATAATAGAAACCTTTAACCAATAAATAAAAGATGTGTAATTAGGCTACTATCTCATACTATATCGCAATGTATATAAAACTATTCGAACTCAATACAAACTGAGATTTCATTTTAAGAATATGAATTTATAAGTAAACAATGAAATACCATTTTAAATCGTATTTTTGGCAGAATATTATCAATAATTCTCAATATACAAAACAGAACTGATAAAGGAGTAACGATGGCATTTTATAATATTTTCGAAAAAGAAATTATCAAATGTCACTTCTTTTATGTGTGTTATTAATATTAAAATTTACAGAGGTTTGCTAAACAAACATTAGTTACAAAATCCATTACGAATGTCACAAAGGCTAGCATTATATATGACATAATAAAACTAAACATTGAATAAATTCCGACATAAAACCTTATTCAATGTTTCAAAGAAACAAAAATTCATCGCAAAGTACGATATAATTTATCCAAATTCAAAACCCCTAGACACATTTTTTAATACAATTCCTACTTGCTGTAAAAGAATTATCAATAATACACTTTATAAACCAGAACTAGAGCAAAAAAAAAAAAAAAATAAAGAGTACCCATTCTATTATATTTAAAACGGGAAAAATATATATCATATGTCACATACTCCAATACGTTATATAGGCTAATATAAAGCCTTACAGACTTTTCCGTTAGACTGGCATTCGTTACAAAAGATTATCAATAATATATTGGACGGCATTAAATGTGACTTTTCTCAACCAATTTATTTCGAAACTGGATAAAATATGGCAGATGCAGCGTTTTCCCCTTCCTCTGTACGCCTATTGATTTATATAAATCACAGAAATATTTTATGCCATACGTATATATATATATATATATATGTCTACTAGGAACTTCCACCTAGAAATTCTTAAAAGAGATGAATCAATACGCAGATTTTTCTGTAAAAGAACTCGTGAGATTTTTTTTTTCTTGTTCAGCTAACAGAATTTGCTGCGCTCTTCGTGTAACGAATGTAAAATCCTTGCTTAAAATACGCTGTAATTATCAGGCATTGCTTATTTGATGAGTTTTGACTGTGAGGATTTACAATTGCATTGCTGTTTCTTTCCATCTCAGGTGAATTTTAAGAGACAAAAGAAATTACAAAATATTTATAAGGAAAAGAAAGTATATTATTTTTTTATCTTCTCATTGCATTATTAAATCAAATTTTTTGTAAAAAAAAAAACGGCAAACAAAGATAAAACTTGTGCTTCAGTGTGAAAATTTTATGAATTTTCACCTGAGTTTACTCAGGTTCAAACGATGGTTTGAAGCGCAACCATTTCCCATTGCTGAAAAAAAGGGCATCCGTTGCTATCGCTCGATTTAATTACCAGCAAGATGGCTGTCAATCGAATCGTAGCCGTTGCCATAGCTCGATTTAACTACCAGCAAGATGGCTGTTAAGCAAATCTTTCAACGATTCGATCGACAGCCATTTTGCTGGTAGTTAAATCGAGCGATAGCAACGGATGCCCTTTTTTTCAGCAATGGGAAATGGTTGCGCTTCAAACCATCGTTTGAACCTGAGTAACTCAGGTGAAAATTAATAAAATTTTCACACTGAAGCACAAGTTTTATCTTTGTTTGCCGTTTTTTTTTTACAAAAAATTTGATTTAATAATGGAATGAGAAGATAAAAAAATAATATACTTTCTTTTCCTTATAAATATTTTGTAATTTCTTTTGTTTCTTAAAATGCACCTGAGATGGAAAGAAACAGTAATGCAATTGTAAATCCTCACAGTCAAAACTCATCAAATAAACAATGCCTGATAATTACAGCGTATTTTAAGCAAGGATTTTACATTCGTTACACGAAGAGCGCAGCAAATTCTGTTAGTTGAACAAGAAAAAAAAAAAAAAAAACATCTCACGAATTCTTTTACAGAAAAATCAGCGTATTGATTCACCTCTTTTAAGAATTTCTAGGTGGAAGTTCCTAGTAGACATATATATATATATATATACGTATGGCATAAAATATTTCTGTGATTTATATAAATCAATAGGCGTACAGAGGAAGGGGAAAACGCTGCATCTGCCATATTTTATCCAGTTTCGAAATAAATTGGTTGAGAAAAGTCACATTTAATGCCGTCCAATATATTATTGATAATCTTTTGTAACGAATGCCAGTCTAACGGAAAAGTCTGTAAGGCTTTATATTAGCCTATATAACGTATTGGAGTATGTGACATCTGATATATATTTTTCCCGTTTTAAATATAATAGAATGGGTATTCTTTATTTTTTTTGTTTGCTCTAGTTCTGGTTTATAAAGTGTATTATTGATAATTCTTTTACAGCAAGTAGGAATTGTATTAAAAAATGTGTCTAGGGGTTTTGAATTTGGATAAATTATATCGTACTTTGCGATGAATTTTTGTTTCTTTGAAACATTGAATAAGGTTTTATGTCGGAATTTATTCAATGTTTAGTTTTATTATGTCATATATAATGCTAGCCTTTGTGACATTCGTAATGGATTTTGTAACTAATGTTTGTTTAGCAAACCTCTGTAAATTTTAATATTAATAACACACATAAAAGAAGTGACATTTGATAATTTCTTTTTCGAAAATATTATAAAATGCCATCGTTACTCCTTTATCAGTTCTGTTTTGTATATTGAGAATTATTGATAATATTCTGCCAAAAATACGATTTAAAATGGTATTTCATTGTTTACTTATAAATTCATATTCTTAAAATGAAATCTCAGTTTGTATTGAGTTCGAATAGTTTTATATACATTGCGATATAGTATGAGATAGTAGCCTAATTACACATCTTTTATTTATTGGTTAAAGGTTTCTATTATATATATAAATATTCAGTGCTTGAAAATGGGATTTAGAAAAGTCAAATACCATAATGTAGTCCAGTAAAAAAGTTTTATTAATATACTTGTAAGAATAAATGATGATTTTAGTCAGATATGTAAATACGATAATGTTGCCCAGGAAAAATGCTTAAAATATTAAGCATAAATGCGGATTTTTGTCAGAAATAAGTCAAATACGATAATGCAGTCAAGGAAAAAGTTTGATTAATATATTTTTAAGAATAAATGATTATTTTAGTCATAAATAAGTCAAATACGATAATCTAGTAAAGGAAAAAAGCTTAATTAATATATTTTTAAGAATAAAGAATGAGTTTAGTTAGAAATAAGTCAAATATGATGATGTAGTGCAGGAAGAAAGTTATATTTTTAAGAATAAACGATGATTTTAGTCAGAAATAAGTCAAATACGATAACGTAGTCTAGAAAAACTGTTTAATTAATACATTTTAAAGAATAAATGACGATTTTAGTTAGAAATAAACTGTGCAATAATTTTTCCGCAAATATTTGTTTAGAAAAATGTTTAAGTAAATGAAATCATAATATTAACATTAAATATTCTCTCTGTGTCCGCTCTTCAACATACTTACGCTCATTTAAACAGAAGCGACCTCTGTCCAAGAAGAACATTTTTGTAAATAAGTTACGCAGTGAAATCTGCGCAGATTTACACTACTGCCGAGCTCAGCGCATTCTGATGTCGGATAAGTCGAGTTGCTTTGTCATAAGTTAGATTTCTAAGCTGTGTGTTAGTCTATTCATTACTCATTCTGTCAAGAGTTATATGCGTGTCCAGGAATACGATGAGCGAACATGTATCATGATTAGTCATTACTCAGCGCTGTTAGCAGAGATATCGTGGAATTGTAGTCCCTGACATGAAAGCCGAACATCTATTACCGTGAACATGTGTACCTTAATCTGAGCGGTGTATTTCAAAGCCTTGAGGTTCCTAATGGAGGCTTGTTACCCGTAATATATATGTATGCAGTTTGTCCGCTTCCGTTGCCAAACCAATAAATCCTGAACGGAAAGATCTCTAGTCATAAAAGCGGGATCAAAGTATAGTAAAGTTGCCATGCGTTACGGAAGAAAACCGCTTACAGCGCCATCTGGTGGCTAAATTTTGAGTTAGCGTTCTTATCTCAAAAACAGTACGAGATCCGGGAAAAAGTCAATAACAAACTTGTTCAGATTCACAATTTATTGATAAAAGACATCTTGAGCACATTAATGTTAAAAAATGAAGGCTTAAAAAGCAAGGCGTAAAAATGTATTACGGATGCTTACCGTGTACTCTAATGGGAGCTGGTGCATTTTACGTGCACCAGCTCCCGTTAGAGTGCACGGTACCACAGCAGCCCAGCTGCGAGAAGTGTTCACCGTCCCAAGCACTGGCAAAGACGGATGCTGCTTCACTTTCCGTGTTCTTAAAGGAACGGAGTTTAGTGAGTAGATCACCGCAGGACTCAAAGATTAATATTGACACTATCCTTAAGATATGAGGATGAGAAATCTCGACATGCTAACCAAACGCCACGTCAACTGTTCAATGGTTTATTAGTCCAGTATAATAACAATATTGCATTTTGTTTGTTACTATGCTATCAAATTTAAAACTGATCATACTAATATTATAAATGTCAATTTTTGTATGTATTTTTGTTACTGTTTCACGCTGAAACGGTTTGACGGATTTGGATGAAATATGAAATAAAGGCAGTTAAAGTCGTGGATTAAAAAAAAGGCTATTTTTTATCACACGAAAAAAAACACTATTCCTATACTATACAAAAAAACTATCTTTTATCCCCCCCCAAAAAAAAGAATACGAGAGCTTTTATTTTACAAAGCCGTCGACAGATGGCACATACTTATAGAATACACAGTTTTTAATAAAAAAAAAATCCTTTTATCGCCTGCTATACTTGGATAAAGAATACACCTGAATAAGTTTTTCCTGCTGACGTGGATTTATAAGCAGTTTTCGGACCAAGCACACAAATCAAAGAAACATATTACACAAACAAACAAAAAATTAAGTTTTTGAAACTTTCATTCAGT
>JAWZYV010001942.1:0-17076 GCA_038373885.1 Cheiracanthium punctorium | reverse complement strand
GCTCTAATTATGATGCACAAAAAAAACGATAAAGCACCGCCACTGGTAAGCTATTTGCTCACTGAAGCGTACACATTAATTCATTTTCAATGGTTATAGCTACTGAGTTCAAGATCAATTAAAATCTATACAAAAGAATATGCGTGAATAATAATAATAATTGCAGAAAAATGATTTCTCTAAAACTAAACTGAATCTGTGAAGAAAATACCATAAAAAAGTCAACCCAGCTTTAAACATTAAAACCCCATTAAAACAGGAATGGGTTCACAGATCGTCGTCTCTTCCAGCTGTGTCTAGGAAACGTGTGTCGCGTAATAAAGTAGCACTAATTAATTAAAGTTAAACTAGCTAGGGGCGGAAGGCGCAGTTATACGCCGCAGGGCAGAGATGCATGTTTGTGGCAAGTATCCAATACGAAGAAGGCTTGTTTTCGAGAGAAAATAAAAGTTTTTACTTATTTATTTATTTATTTTTCTTTGTTAAAATATGTAATTACTTTTTACTGTTACATCCCGCTGTATTGAATGTTGATGCATTTTCGGGAAGTTGTGGGTGTTTTCGAAATTTTAATTTGCTCAAGAGTAACTCCATATACTTTTTTGTTTTCTTTTATGTGTCTGGATAAGAACGAGGTGCAATTTATTTAAGAGATTAGAAAGTAAAAGAATCGAGATAATGGTTATGTGTAACAGTTTAAGAAAGTTACAAAACTAAAAGATAAAATATCAATGTAAGGAATTAATCAGAACTTTCCCGATACTGGAATATAAAAAATATTGCAATAGGGCTGTATATTTATCTAAGTACATTCATTTAACAATAGGAAAAATATAATTACTTGTGTTCCCAACTCATTCAGTATTTTTTTTACACTCCTTTATACGTTACTCTAAATTTAATATTTCCAATGAAGCTGCTTTGAATTAAATAATCAGAATTGGCTCGACATTCCTTTCTGGGGCCTGGAAAAGGCTTTTCTCCTATCACAAAATTATCTCCAATTTTGTTTTTCCCCTTTAGTAAGATCAAATATTTATCCAAGCAATACGTTCATTTTTTGTCTATCTCTTTCTCTCGAAACGGAGTTGCATTAAAAACCTTCAGTGCAACTCGTTCTGCAAATCATTCTTATTCGATGTCCCGCCAGTTTCATTCTACTCAATTTTCTAGATTTAACAATGTCTTCATTTAATAGCTAAATGAGCATGCCAAAAACAGTGATCCAGACTTTTATTCTTTAAATGTTAATCGTATGCATGCACAGTAAATTACAAGGTTAGGTAAAGAAACGTGCTGAATTTTATGGCAGCGACTAAAATTTTCATGAGATTAAATCTAAAAAAAAAAAAAATAATAATAAAATTAATTTGTACAGGCCCCGTACAAAAAATTTTCATACAGTAAAATGCGCCCCATACGTTATTTATGCGATGCTCAAAATACGAGTATTTTATTCTGAAAAGTAGTTGAGAAATGAGAAAAAATATAACTGACATAAACCATTTTTCAATTAACCGTTTTGAAAAAATTCCGTCGGATGATCGCATTTCAGAGATCGTACACAAATTACGAAAGGATAGAATGATTGCATAAATACATGATATGCTTTATGTTTTTTAAATTGTACAATGTACAGTCCCTCATCAACATTTTTTAATTACAAACAACTAGGAAACGATTGCGCATTTTGGCCCGAAGTTTTAGAGAAAACCACAGAAAACTCCGAACGGTTAGGTCGACGGACGCGGGATGGGACCCAAGCCCGGGACCTTCACACTTCGCCCGTCTACCATTTCCAGTGATATAACCACTGTGATATTGTGAGGCCGTTTTAAAGTTTTTTACATTATTTAACAATTATAAAGTACATAAAATACGTTTAAGTGTATTGCAGCGCCACCTATCGGTGCATTTCTGTACCAAAAGTTTTTATTTGATAAGCGTATCATTTGATTTGCCAATAGTTCAAATTGTATCTAATTTGGACCAATAGAACGCGTTTTATAGTCCTCTAAAGTGTGCAACTTATTTCTTGTTAACCCTGTATTTGATGTCAAATTACAAAACATACAGTTTAAAGTAAATCTGAAAAATGGGCCAGAATTTTCAGATCTTTTTTTAATTTACGAAAGTTTAAAATGTAACACTATTTCCTAAACAAAGTTCTGTAAAAAGGATTAGCCAATTTGTCTCTTCTATACAGATCATATTTTTCTGCATATTAAGATTCCTTTTGGCAGAATAAAATGCATGTCCTGATAGTAACTAACGATATGAAAGTTTTAACTCTCCACAAAACATACTTTCCATTGAAAATAAAATTTCGAATATTCTTGTATTGTAATTTATGACATCGTCATCTTAGGTCTGAAATAGAGCGTTTCTTACTAAAGGGCATGCTTTTCTCAGAATTTTGTCATATCATTCGCATTTTATGCTTATGTCGTAAACCTACGTTGAGATAGATTTTTAAAATAATACGTTTATATAAATATTTAAGCTTCCTTACTTGCTATTGCTATTTTAGGAAACAGTAGGAATAGTTTCTTTATAGTTATTTAAGTTTGATCAACAGCACAGTATTATAGTGTACACGAAGCTCTTTTTTTTACATATGCTAGAATATATTACATTGTCTAGAATATGATAAAATTTAATGACTTTCATAACATTGTTTTGATTAATATTTAATGTATAATCAAATAAGTCACTCAAAATCCGCTTAAAAGTTGATGATTTTCATGATGTACAGGATTAACTAAACATGTGATCGTATTGAAATTAATTTCATTGCTCCAGAAAATGTTATCGCTGCTAATTTATTGAAGAAATGCTTGTCAAAAATACAGCATCTCTAAGTTAAATACGAGCTATCATAAATTCTGACTACCGTATTTACCCATGTATAGGTCGACCCCGTGTATAAGTCGACCCCCCAATTCCCAATCAAGAAATTTGAATTTTTTAAAATCCCGTGTATAAGTCGATCCCCCCCCCCCATTTTCTGGATCAAGAAATTAATTTAAAAAAATACATTTATTCAAAATCATCTGGGGAAAACAATAAAGTACTAAATATTCAATAATAAAGCAACTTTATTTTTTTATAAATACATTTATTTAAAATTATCTGAAAAGCAAAACAAAAAGAAAGTACTAAATATCTAATAATACAGATGACTATACACAATTTACGTTTCTGTTTTCTATTAACTAAATCAGCCATATCAGTAGAAACAAGGAGAAAAAGTATAGTAAGATAAACGAAGTAATGAAAAAGTGTACTATGAAGAACGAGCATGTCAATTGCACATATAGGGATGCTACATTATCGGAATCTCATTCTAGGAGTCGTCTGGACCAATCACGTCACTCAGACTCCAGCGCTGTAAAGTAAAAGAGCAATTCATTCCTCTTTTTCTCTCCTGGTATGGAAATCGGTGACGTCATTGTGTTATGGAATGCAGGATGAGAACAACTTTCTTTCAAAATGGCATCTTTGACTTCGGATAAAAAATTAAAAATTACGGCCCCGTGATAAGTCGACCCCCCCCCCCCACTTCAAAGCCTTTTTTTGTCTAAAATTTCTCGACTTATACACGGGTAAATACGGTATATGTTTTGTGACATTACTGATCGAATATATTTTTAAAATCTTTTTGTAATTTTTTTTTTCTTTCTAATGGCCGGTTCATCGGTCTACTAGAGCCTTGACCGCCACGAGGGCCGCAGATGGAGGTCGCTTTATTCTGAAGGCTATTATTAGGCAGACATATGTTGCTCCCTACGAGTGGTCTCCTAATTTTGAAAAAAAATTCCAGATGACAGACCTAGAACCTGAAATCGGAACCCAAGAGGTATAGTTTGAAAATGGAGAACAGATTTTACGTGAACCGCTCCCATTAGCG
Source organism: Cheiracanthium punctorium (assembly GCA_038373885.1). NCBI lineage: Eukaryota > Metazoa > Arthropoda > Arachnida > Araneae > Cheiracanthiidae > Cheiracanthium > Cheiracanthium punctorium. Next base: position 13,166 of record JAWZYV010001942.1, on the reverse strand, counting down.
CACACGATTCAGCAGCGGCTCAGTCGAGAATGGTTCGAGAGAGTCCCTCCCAAGCACTGGCTAAGCTCGTGCTACTTCACTTCCCGTGTTTTTATGAGAACAGATCCTAGTGACTAGACCACAGCGGGACTCTTTATGAAGATTAAAATCAGATAACTGAAACATAACGATCTTCATTATTTTTTGACTTGCATATTTTATTAAGAGTATAACAAAATTTGTTGCTTAAAAAACGTATACCCGAATCTATGCATTTCAAGATTTAATAAAAATAAGAATTTGTAAATATTTTATATTTTTTAGTTGCCCCTATGATTTGGATTCCACACCAACTCCTGGGTGCCCCTTTAGATACAGATGTCATATTAGACTGTTTCTTTGGAAGTTTTCCATAGTCATTCACTTACTGGAAGAAAGAGGATGGAGTCATTATCCTGTCCAATTCGAAGTATGACAGCATGCTCCTTGATTCTGGAAACTAGAAAAGCCAGATGCAGCTCAGTATCCGAGATCTCAAACCTGAAGATTGTACATATATGTCGCAAAAAATTCTGTGTGAAATTAGAGGCATCATGAAATTATACGGTAAGTTATATTGTGTGTAAGTTAAGGGCGAGATTTAAGGGAAACACAATTCGACACTTCAGCGACATTCGACACAATTTTCAGCGTCGAACAGGGGAAACTTCGAAATATATCAATGTTTCTTATTCAACTGAAACAAAACAATCGTGTTTTGATCACGTGATAACGCGATAGGTTTGTTCATTGGAAGCATTCTGGGGATTGAACTGGGAACTGGGGACTGAAAAACGTTCAATTCGAACTCGATCGCGCACGTTTCATTTGAATCTCGCCCTAAATTTAAAGTATTATTATTTTTTAAAATTCTTTTCACACATTTCTGTTACTCTAAATTGAAAATTCAGATTGTCAAAACTAGGAATTTTTTGTTTGAAAACTACGTATATTAATAAAGTAAATAAAAAACTTTGTAAAAAACACACATAAGATGTTATAGGTAAGAGGACACTTGTGTGTTTTTTACAAAGTAAATAAAAAACTTTGTAAAAAACACACATAAGATGTTATAGGTAAGAGGACACTTGTGTGTTTTTTACAAAGTTTTTTATTTACGTTATTGTTTAACACCAGTATTTTGAGTGTTTTTTACGTATATCAATACTGGCATTTCGAAATTTTTCTTCATATCATCCGCATTATTCAAAGTATTTCATTGACACATGTCCATGGGGACATAAAATTTCTTCTACCAACTGACGATGCTCTGAAAAAAAATGTGCCTTAGGATTAATAGGAGCCTAACCCGGATATCTGAAAATTGGAAGGCAAATATGGTTTGTTTGTGTGTGTGTGTGTGTTTGTATAGGTGGAAAAATATTATACCTGTGATGTAGATCACATATTTAATATTAGTTACCTTTTACTTTTTGTTCCTTAGATTTAATCTATTAAAAATCATGCATTCTAAGTTATTTTTTGTTCTCAATTTCCCTGATTTTGGCTGTCTAGTCCGTATTCTGCTTTTTCCGCATGAAATAGTTTTTATTATGTTCATACCGCAGTCAACTTGGAGCAGTTCTGGGCTAAAAATAGGTTCGGTTACGTCAGATTTGCAATTATATCGGATTTTCATTACCCTCTCTTGCCGATTATTTAGCATAATTATTTTGATGTCCTGCACCATCTTTCAAAATTATTCGTTCGTGGTTTTGTTACTTTAATTTTATAGGTTTACATTTTATGGTTGTTCTGTAATTGGCATTGTTTGTCTCATCAAGTTTATGTTCTAGCCAGTGTGAAGGAACTCAAAGTGACAGTTCAAAGTTGACAGTTTTCAAATAGTAAGTTCGCTTAGACAACAGGAGTTTAGAAATAGAGATTATTCGTTTTTAAAAAAAGAATAATTAATAAAAAAAGAATAATTAATAAAAAAAGAATAATTGTAACTGATTTTAAAAGCGCCATCTTGGCATTAGGTACGATCTTGCAAAATGGTATCTTTCCAAGCCGGCTGAATCTAAACTATGAGTTTAAAAATGTTAGAACCCATATCTTGAAAATGAAAAATAATTAAAATACAGAATATTTTAAAGCCAGTTCACTCCAGCTAGAGTATTTGCTACCAGTAGATAAGTTGGTGACGTTTTCTATGCCGTTATAGCAGTTATAGTACACTTTGGATATTTGCCAGCGCGGCGAGATGATATAATACGTATTGCTAAATGCGCCAATCTGCAAAGGATTATGTGTATGAAAATATGGATAACGGTTTTCCGGGAACCTTACATGAGCAGTCATTATCGGTAGTGAGCATGTGTAAATCGCCAAATAATGAAAAGTCGCCATTAGTGGCAAGCTATCCTAGCTGTTCCGTAGTTTTTATCAAAGGAAACATGTGAAATACTGTTTTCTTAGAGCTAATTATTAACTAAACATATACGGAAGTAGCCAACTTATAAAAATTCGCCATAATTGGCTAAAATGCAAGGTGTTTGATGGGTTTCACATAATTAAAAATAGTGCGAAGGTTAAATTATTATGTTCCAAGCAACATGCAAGAACCAAGCAATGTGTAGCTCGGAAACATTCTGTCTGATCCAACCTTTGGGTTTTGTTTCTTGAAATTATGCCTTTCATACTAATAAGTCTTTTTAGGGGCCGAATGCCTCATACGAAATGCGAGCGTAGCGAGTCCAGGTGCCTTGGCCACTAGTATCTTAAATAAACCGAAAAAATTATCATGGAGTATTTCTAAGTAAGCTTAAAATAGTAAGAAGTACTACTCTTTAAAGTTTATATAAATTTTAGAATTATAAATTATTTTTATAATAATACATGATTTAAGATATCAGCATTATTTGCGTGGAAAGATTAAAATAGGTTTGCTTATTCTCACTTACATTCAGTATCAAATAATTTCTGATTTCAAATTTTTTATAAACTTTAAAGAGTAGTATTTCTTACTATCTTAAGCTTATTTAGAAGTACTTGATAAATTTTTCATTTTTATTTTCACTAATGCAGTTGCAAGAAAAGCAGAACTTTCGACCGTGGTTTTGGATAAACAGAGTACGATCGGAGTCACTGAGCCGGCGGCAGCCTCCGCTGATGAATATAGAGAGCAAAGTATGTTGTTTAATAATAAATTGTCTTATGGCAGTTAGTTTGTAAACTTTAAAGTAATACATTGGATATCCGTTTAAGTCGAATTATAAAATTTTCTTGCGAAAAACAAAATTCATTATTGTTTTAATTACAAATTTGTTGTGTAATCAATAGCTATTTATATAGTGCAGCGTGAGGCACTCTCCGAAGGGAACTGACTCAAACGACTGCCCGGTTAATCAACCGTACATGGGGGATGCAATTTTATTAATTTCATCAAAAGTAATACTATTTAACAATTTTTACATAGTCACCAGTGAGTTAACGTTTGTTTAAAAAACAATGCATATAATATACATAATGTATATGTATATACACTTTATGTATTTTATAGTGGATTAAGTAAGGAATAATTTTTTTTGGAATTTTCTTTCAATTCTGTATGAACTCGTAAATTGCATTGCTTAAGAATAATTTTCATAGTTATTTAAACTGTGCAATACAAGTCTTGTTTGTGTTTATGTCAGTGCACATGTTCAAATACATACAAAAATGACCAAATTATTAGATTTTATTTTTTTTAATTTCTCATTTTTCGATATTTGTTTATCCATAACTGCATAATAATTATCGTAAATAATTGCATCGTAATAAATGCATAATAATTATCGTAACGCAAAATTTGAACTTACCGATGATTCTGCATCTATGAGCACTATATTTCAGATCATTTTATAGAGGGCGCTGCCAAAGAAGTTTTGTTAAAACACCTGGCAACTTGTGCGTGGAAAAAGTGACGCATTTGCAATGGAACGTTGTAGTTCAGAAAATTTCGATTTCGGCATTTTTTAAGTAATTCTCTTAAGCATTGTTTTTTTTATTTGCATTTCAGGACATTCTTTTGATGCAAAGTAAGTCATAAAATTTTTTGAGCTTGCCAAGGCCTCTGTAAAAATACGGTAAGAATAGCAGTATGTCTGATCGCATCCAAGATATTATCAAGGCAAACAATGGGCCTCACAAAACACTGAGAGCCGGAATATTCACCTTAAAATATTCACAAATATGTTCATTCTGTAAAAAATTAATAAAACTGTTGAAAAATGTAATAACTGGAATAATAAACTTAAAGAAAAATGTCCTAATAATTTCTAATTATTTGGCCATTACTGTAGTATAAGCCTGCTCCAAAAACTCCATAATAGCACAACTCTCGACGATTTTAAATCCTTTTACGTGAGGTGCCTGGTTCGAAACGAGGTCACGTACGCCGACGTAGCCGTTCGGAGTTTTCCGGGATCTTCTCCGAAACTTGGCAAAAATACGGTTTAGGATCCCACCCCGGCCTAGATCCCTAGCTTAGATAATTGGCCGTAGCTCCAATTTCCATTTCTAAATTCCTTTCGTTTTAGGAAAATGTCGAAAAACAGCTTCAACCAGTTATAAAATACATTACTCTGTCATATTTAAATCGAGTTCCTGAGGTATGTTTGGCCAAAAATGTATACACTCAGTGATCATAAGATACTGTCCCGATATCTGAGCTTCTTGCCGCCGTTCCTTTCAGTCGATCAAGATGAGATTTGAGATGTAGTTATTCAGATATATGAACTCGAGATATGGAAATATGATACGAAAATTAAATGATGAAAACCATAATTCACAGTTACTTCCAATTAGAAATTTAATAGGTCCTTTTCGTTAAAACTACTTTAAACAATACTTTTTTCTATATATAACAATGATTGGTGATATAAAAGTATTAGGTATAAATACAGTTTTATTGCAGTGCGCATAAAAGTAGATTTTATCAATCTGAAAAGATTTTTCAATTTGTAAACGTTTTATTGCTGAACATTGAACTTTCTTCACATTCTGTCGGCGATATTAAAAAAAGGAGTCTGAAATTAAAATTTTAGTTTGTTAAGAACATGATAAACCCTTGATTTTAGAATTTGTTTAATGCATACATAAGATTGTCTTTCATTAGATTTAAATCTGGATTTAAAGTACTAGTCATCACCAAAATTTACTCGATAGTATAACAAATTTATTACTTCCTATACTTATTATACACACTCACACATATAAGTAGTAGATAAATAAGAGTTCTGCCCAGCCGGTACCATGTTAATTCGCCGGTACGCCGTACAGGTGCTTTCCCTGGGTCGAGAGAGAGAGGGGGGCGTGGTCGGACCGGATGTGGGGAGCGGATGCTAAGGCCGGATGTTCGAAGGGTTGATAAGAATTTTTTTTTCCTTTTTTTCAAATAAGGGGACTTGTAATTTTTTCAGACTTTAAGATATTTCTGAAATAAGAGGACTTGGAAAAATTTTCAGACTTTAACAATTTTTCAAATAAGGAGACTTGTAATTTTTTCAGACTTTAACATTTAGTATCAAAATAAGCGACTTTGACATAATTTTAAATAAGCTATACTTTATGAATTAAACCTGAAATAAAAAATATTATTATAAAATGAGGACCCACCAGCCGCCCGGTAGAACTCGTCTACCGCCTCATTTCAAATAAAAATTTTTACTATGCTTTTCCACGTCACGCTAGCCTCGCATGAATGGAGACAGGGCGTAGCACAGAGGATGCGTTGTTGTTTTTGTTTCTTTAAATAATAATTAACTATGTGGAGCAAAGAAATGAACAACATCCCCAGGAGGCCTACAAACAAAAGAAATCTCCCAAGAGTTTTAATTTTAAGTTAATAATTTATTTTACAACAAATATTTTTTTACCAAGTTTTAATTTTACAACAAATATTTTTTACCAAGTTTTAATTTTAAGTGAAATGATTTTACAACAAATATTTTTTTAACCAAGTTTTAATTTTTAGTTAAATAATTTTACAACAAATATTTTTTACCAAGTTTTAATTTTACAACAAATATTTTTTACCAAGTTTTAATTTTACAACAAATATTTTTTACCAAGTTTTAATTTTACAACAAATATTTTTTACCAAGTTTTAATTTTAAGTTAAATAAGTAATTTTACAACAAATATTTTTTTAACCAAGTTTTAATTTTTAGTTAAATAATTTTACAACAAATATTTTTTACCAAGTTTTAATTTTACAACAAATATTTTTTACCAAGTTTTAATTTTAAGTGAAATAATTTTACAACAAATATTTTTTTAACCAAGTTTTAATTTTAAGTTAAATAATTTTACAACAAATTTTTTTTAATCAAATGTTTTTAATTTATCAAGAAAAAAAAATTTAATCAAGTGTTTTAATTATTAGCTAATTTTTTGTATATCCTATTTTTGTTAAGTAGTCGTTTAACATTAAAGTAAGGTTTAGGATACCCATACATTTTCTACAAATTTAATCTACTGTTAGGAAAGTGAGAAAATTATACCATAGAAAGATTTTAGTACCTACAGATTTTACAAATAATGATTTGGATATAGTCTTATTTTCTATTGCGAGAAAACCACTTTAGCCATATATCCCCCAAAACTCAAGTTTTTGTATACGAAATGTATGAATACGCGTTAGACCCCCTTAGAAAGTCCTCCTACCAAGGCACCCCTCATCCTAGGCAGATACCCCCGCGTGCAGGTTTGCCTTAAAACACAAACAAACAAACAAAGTATTTATCTAAACATTTTTTTCTTACCCACACATTTTTGATAGATTTTAGACAGCGATTATACTAGCTTATATTTTCTATAGATCAATTAGAGAAAAAATTACATTTTTAGTAATCCTACAAAACTTTTTTACTGTATATCACAAGTAGAGTAACATGATTTATAGAATTTCAATACGATACGAGTTAGATTGTTTATGTGCGACACTAATTTTAGTTTGACTATGAAAGCATAATTTTATACATGAATCAACCTTTTTAGAGGTCTTTTATGGATGCACTTAGCATATTTTATAAAAAGGTGAGCATAACTAGCACAAACTTTTAGACTAGATAGTACTATTGTTAGAAAGTTGAACTATTGGAAATAAAAATTGAAGATTCGTTTTAGTATACTGCATGTACATAAAATATCTTTCAATACTTAGATAGTTTAAATCGCAAATCATTACTTGAACTAAAAAATACAAGGTGTTTACTTACGTGAAGCCACATCGTACTAAATCTTCTAGCCTCTCGGCTTGTACCGACATCTATACGGCTAGCAAGTACGGAAAATAGAGTAATGATTTAAAATACATTAACTCTAAGTTCCGTCCCAGCTGCCACTTGTAGAAAGCTCTTTCACCATATATCCCTCAAACCGCAGTTTTTGTATACAAACTGCATAAAGTACTTTGGCTGATAATGCCTATTGCTATTAATTACACTGGATTACCAACTTAAAATTTTGCAAAACATCAAAATACAGAAAAACATGCATTAACAATAACAAAAAATCACACTTAAAAGTGCAACTATAAGAACCGCATAATTATTTTCAATTAGAATTACGGTATCAACTTATATGTAACTAAAATAATAGAAAATATTACACTTAACCTGTACTTGTACACGCGAGAGGTGAAAATAATAAAAATACTCACATAATTCACAAAACAATGATTGAAGTAAAATCCACGTGCATGTGATATTGCTGATAACAGAAATTTAGAGATAAGAAAGTGCCTTGAGGCTCTACAGAGCCGGTACAATAAGAGTTGGCCAGTTTGCCGATAAGATAAAACCAGGGAGGGTGCTAGGGGAATACCGAATTGTGGGGACACGTGTTTCATTCTACGTTCAAAAATGGGGACTTATGGATTAAGATGTTTACTACTTAAAAACATAATCTAATTTTTACAAACGCATTGGAACTTTGTAAAGGATATCTATTGAACACGTATTAAATACATTATGATTATTCTTCTGATCGACATTATATCCTAAATTAAAATATCAAAGTTAAGCTACAACGATTAATATATTTTACGTAGTTTAGGAAACTAATGAATCATTAAATTAATTTCTGTGAAACAATTAGCAAAGATCATTATACTAAAGCAAATTATTTTTGTTAAGTTTTGATAAATAACAGTAATAAATTACAGGCATTGCAGATGAATGAGTATTCACGTATAAAATAGGTATTTACTATTAAAAAACAGGATCTAATTTTAACAAATGCATTGGAATTTTGTATAGGATATCTATTGAACACGTATTAAATACATTATGATTATTCTAATATGAAAAACGGGGTTAAGATTCTTTACTTGCGATGAAAGGCTCTCAATTTTTTTTTATATACTTAAATTTTACATAGACATACTTTTAATAAATGCATAAACTAAATTTATTGTTTAAAACAATTTTTACAATAATAAACTAAAATTTTTATTTAATAAAGTCATAAACTAAAATTATTAATGAAAACTTGTTAATAAATTAAACATATCAAAATTTTTACACTCAGTTTTTTTATAGACTTAAATTTTACAAAGACATCCTTTTAATAAATTCATAAACTAAAACAATTTTTACAATAATAAACTAAAATTTTTATTTAATAAAGTCATAAACTGAAATTATTAATGAAAACTTGCTAATGAATTAAACTGATTACTCTAAAAGATAGCTAATCACAACATATATCAGAAAAAATATAAGCAATTATAATACCTGAAAAACACCGGACAACACTCTTGTTGCATGCGGACAAAACATCTGTTTGCACGGCTAAAGAATTCTTAGGTATCCGTTGCAGGAGACCTTACCTACGCCCAACCTACAAACTCTACAAATTTAACGGCAACTGGTTTTCTCTTATCAGTCTCAACTTATTTATTATATTTTAATTTGTTTATTTCTTTTTAGTAGTTACAACTTTGATAATTTTTAAGAACGGTATTTAAAAATAGTTGCAAGAAGCACGTTTAGCAAGTTACTAGCTTGCTATTTGTAAAAAATTCTAAGTCCGTTATCTTGAAAGAGTAACCGAAATGTACTAAGTTGAATAATTCAATGTTTCTAAAAAGCCAATTTCACATATCTAGCACTTCAGAAAAAATGTATCAAGTTCGTAACATTCTAAAAATACCAAAGTTCTACACTTCAATAAAATTTTCAAAGTACAGATATGTTAGTTTATTTCAAAAACATATTCAACGACTTATCAGAACATAAAATATACCAATGTGCAAAACTTCTAAAAGAAAAAAAAATACAACTTACAATCTATTAATGCAGTTTACTAAGTATTTTGTAAAATCCTTTACTTGATAATTCTGAAAAATAGTCTAAGTCCCTCACTTTGTATAGACATAAATTATATTACTTTTAATTAGTTATGGTTTAATTAAAGATAAGTTTATACATCTATGCTAAAATAGCTGATTATTTCTGTACTACATTTAAATCCATTTTATCAAAAACATGTTAAGCATACTACTTCTACGAAATTTACAAAGTTCTATTAGCTAAGTTCCTTTCGAGAAATAATTTCATAACTTATGAGAACTCATAAACGTATACAAATCAAAAGTATACTTAGTTTGAACAGGTAACATGTATAAAAGTAAGAGCCTATTTATTTAAAATTTGTAAGCATAACCATCTCAATCAGTAAAATGTGTAACATGTGCACTTAGTTGATATTTCTCATAAAAATATTCAAGCCCATTACTTAATAAAAATTATAAAAATATGCCAAGGTAATACTCTAATGTTTTAAAAACATAGTGTATGATTTTAAATATTCTGTTACTTCAAGTAAAATATGGTAAGATCTTTACATTAAAGAACACCTAAAAAATCTTTATTTAAAAATACTAAGTTTCTTTATCTCACTTAACTTTATTTTTGAAAAACCTGTAAAATCGATTAAGTTATAAAATTATGGAAACTAACTTTTTTAGCTAAGTTCATTTTATAAAAAATTAGTACTTTGGGAATTCTCATGTAACACAATTTACCTATCACACTTAAGTTTAGGATTTTAATCAAAACATTTTAATTCTATGTAGTAGATTAATGTTTCCATAGTACATGCTTAAATAAATTTTGTTAAATTTCTAACTTTCTACCTTGTAGTGTATAAAAGATAAGTATAAAACGAGAACCTTAAATCGTGACCAAGTATGCTAACTTTATCACTTTTTATTTAATAGATTTTTATTTTGCAAGTAATCAACACGCACATGCACATAAAGAAAACACAGAAAAGTTTTCATGTTTAAACTTATTTATTTACAAAAACATATTTTAAATTACACAAACTATTTACACAATTAAGAAAATAATAACTTTTCAAAGTGTAATCCACAATTAATCATGCACAAATCAGTAAAATCTTACTGTTGTAGAAGCAAGCAAACTTTTTCTACATAATCACAATGGTTTTAATATATTTTTTACAATCGCAATACTAGTTATACACCAATAACATCACATAATTACACATGTTTTGTCATCCTTGGAATTCGCAAAATCTGAAAACGGTTGAAAAAATGAATTAAATAGCTCATTTTGAAGATACTTCATATAGTCTTCAATGAAAATGTTTGAAAAAAATTCTCCGTCATAATGACAAGTGCATTTTTTCTCGCATATCTCTCTTGCAATATACGGCATGTCAACCGTAAACCATGCTTTACTACTTATAAGACCCTCTCGCTCATCAATATGTGATCTATTCGAACAGGCATGTATCCTATGCGAAGAATGATCTTGAACCCGGCCTATGTTTTTAAAAATTTCCTGATGTACTATATCCATTAATTGTTGTTTAGCTTCATCGTAATTACAATGGGGTTCGCGGTTACATTTTTGCGGCTTTAATTTTAAAATTAAATGAGGCAGGGTTGTCGTATATAGCGTTTTTAAAATGCATTCCAATATTTCATTTCTCATTTCGCAAAGTTTTTTTACTTGACCATTTAAAAGTGTTAAGGAAATTGGATTTAACGTGAATGAATCTGCGGTTTTGTAAATTTGTTGTAAGATGCATTTTCCATCATCATTAAATACAGATAATTGATTATTACAAATAAAAGAGCTATTGCTATGACCTATATTAAAATCTAATAGTTTTACAATAAATTCGATCCATGTGGAAGGGTTCATAACGACTCCCAGACCGGTCGGTATATAGTCTAATTGGGCATTCTGAATAAATTGTCTAATATGGATCTTCAAGTCAGTTCTTTCATCGTGAAGTGAAACGTAGATAAGTCTTTCCAAGTGCCATGTACTATTTACAGAAGCATATAAGCTATGGTAAAGATGATCCGTCCAATCGTCCAACTTTGCCCTTTTCGGGGAAGGCTCATAAATGTACATTTTGGCAAATGTTAGGTTAATGTGCGGGTCTGTCACATAAGGTTCAGAAGGAATACCATGCGTTAAAAGTTTGCTGGTTGGGGGATATATCTTACACATTGAGCCATGTTCTAATTTAATGGTAGCGGTTTCACAGTTCGCTGGTTTAAAATCCAAAGTTCGTTTAGATCCAAAACTTAGAATGCATACACCTGATGATAGGTCTAGATTAAAATCTTCGTAGTTGCCGTCTTCAATTTTAGGTTGTTCTTCAGAGCCAAAGTTCACTTGCACCATATTAAATTCATAATTTGTCACTTTCTGTAGATCTTCACGTATTTTTTGCAAAATGGGTATCCAAGAGTAAACATAGACTGTTGCTCCAGGTAAACTGTAATTGATTCCTTCATCAGCAAAAGTAATTACTTTACGGGTCGAGGAAATTTTCTTTTCACTACTTTGCAGGGGTAATTGAAACAATTCTTGCTGTAGCACGTCAACATCACTTTCAGTATAAAACTCGGGGGAAATTTTCTTTTCAATACTTTGCAGAGGCTTTACATCTAAAGGCAATTGTATTATTTCTTGCAGCAACACATCGGCATCACTTTGAGTATAAAACTCGGGAGTGTATTCAATGTTAAAGTTATTTTCGATCGATTCAAGCAAAGACATTTTTGAAACTCGGCGAAAAATCAATTAAAACACACGTCTTACGTATAGGCGCACACAGTGCAAAGGGAGTCTCGCAACACACACCTGACCACTTTATCTAACTAAAATGTCTCTATACTGATTCTTTAAAAAATCACGTGATTACCCAAGCGCCCTCTACCTTAAAACTTTCTCAACCCAGTAGATATTGCATCATCTAACTTGTCTTAGCCTGTTACAGAGAGTTGCCACTCAATGTACATCCTGCCAACGTACCTAGCGGATATTAAATCAACACAGATTTGCGCACGTCACTATCAGGTGTCTTCTGCGCATGTCACTTCCTTATCTCTTATCTGATCTGCGATGCCTGATAAGAGAAAACCAGTTGCCGTTAAATTTGTAGAGTTTGTAGGTTGGGCGTAGGTAAGGTCTCCTGCAACGGATACCTAAGAATTCTTTAGCCGTGCAAACAGATGTTTTGTCCGCATGCAACAAGAGTGTTGTCCGGTGTTTTTCAGGTATTATAATTGCTTATATTTTTTCTGATATATGTTGTGATTAGCTATCTTTTAGAGTAATCAGTTTAATTCATTAGCAAGTTTTCATTAATAATTTCAGTTTATGACTTTATTAAATAAAAATTTTAGTTTATTATTGTAAAAATTGTTTTAGTTTATGAATTTATTAAAAGGATGTCTTTGTAAAATTTAAGTCTATAAAAAAACTGAGTGTAAAAATTTTGATATGTTTAATTTATTAACAAGTTTTCATTAATAATTTTAGTTTATGACTTTATTAAATAAAAATTTTAGTTTATTATTGTAAAAATTGTTTTAAACAATAAATTTAGTTTATGCATTTATTAAAAGTATGTCTATGTAAAATTTAAGTATATAAAAAAAAAATTGAGAGCCTTTCATCGCAAGTAAAGAATCTTAACCCCGTTTTTCATATTAGAATAATCATAATGTATTTAATACATGTTCAATAGATATCCTATACAAAATTCCAATGCATTTGTTAAAATTAGATCCTGCTTTTTAATAGTAAATACCTATTTTATACGTGAATACTCATTCATCTGCAATGCCTGTAATTTATTACTGTTATTTATCAAAATTAACAAAAAAA
>JAWZYV010001941.1:0-16452 GCA_038373885.1 Cheiracanthium punctorium | reverse complement strand
AAATTAATGTTCAATGTATGAGCTACAAAGTAAAAATTCAATTTAAAAAAAAAAAAAACCTCTGAATTATTTTTTAAACAGACAGAGAAAATTTGTTCTTTTAGTGTGGTGTAAGTATTATTTTATTTATTTACTAGCTGACCCGGCAAACGTTGTTTTGCCATATAAATTATTCCTAGGATTATTTTAGTAGAAAGAAATGACTAACTTATTGTAAGTTTGTGAGGATGTAGTATATGAGTGGAAGAGGCATGGAGCGCTGTGGACGATGCTGGAATATAAAAATAACACAATACCAAACATTTATATTTTTAATTCATTGTAATTTATTCTTTAAATTTATATATATCGCTAATTACAATAATTTTACTAAAAAATAATATCAATCCTTTAACGGAATAGAGTGAACAATATTTTTAGCTAACACAAACAAACTGCATGGTTTGCCCACTCGAGATCATGCCACGTATAATTGTCCGTGTGAAAAAATGGCGTGCTCAAATCTAAGCCACAAACAAACATAGTTTGGCCTTGAGACTTAGTCATTCCATAAAAAATTTTGTCCAAAAAAAAAATAATAAAAAGATGAAAATCTGAAACATTTTCAGATTTTAAATACGCACTATAGCGCTATATATTAAAATCGTATCATAATTTATGCGTCGTCCCTATTTTTCTCTCATATTCCATTAAGTTGGAAAGTGTATATTATTCATGACTGCTGTATTTTTTTTCTTGTTTCGTAAAACCCATCTTTGGAATCGAAATCTATCTTAAAATCGTCTACTAAAACTATTTTACAATATTCGCCAAGTATATTACAACTACACTTCATCGTTCTATATATTGTTTCGAATGCGCATCATAATACATGCGTATACCATGTATGTCTTTCTTGGGTTGATTCCTACTTTAACGCCTCGACTCTCGCCAAGGTGGCGATCATTAAACATATGCAGTTACAATGACAATTTTTTGCATTTATGTGGCAATCATAATTAAGAATTAAAATGGCGATTTGGAACAACATGTAAGCACAGCATGCCGTTACATTTTTATTTATTTTGGATTGCCAATTAATGTAGTTGTAATAATAAAGTGTCTTCAAATTCCTTAACTGGTGCGTTTATCGCTAATTTGTTTACTTTAGTTTTCATCTAGTTCTTTTGGGAGCGCCTAAACGGTACGTACGTATTATGCCGGCGGTCACTTCCGCCAAACTACTTTTTCGTCAAATTTGCTGGCAAACTATTGCCAATCGTATTCCAAACCATCAACAATTTCATGTGCCCGGCATTTATCTTGGTGAAAATTGCTTGTCTTGGAGGACCGCCGGGATAATACGTAAGTACCGTTGAAACTTGTGCATTACTCCCAGAGACCCATGACTGCAAAGCTCGCCAAAGTACGGGATTTTTTAGGTTGTCGAGAGTTGGGGGCGTTAAAATAGGAATCAACTCTTTCTTGTACCATAAAACACATCTTTGGAATCGAAATCTATCTTAAAATCGCCTACTGAAACTGTTTTACAATCTTCGCCAGGCATATTCGTCATATAGGCATATTCCAACTATGCCGCAAAGACATGAAATGGGAATCATAATCCATTAATGTACAGTGCTTTCCTTTCTTGTTCCAAAAAGCACTTCTTCAGAATAGAAATCAATATTAAAATCGCCTAATAAAACTGTGTTACAATATACGCCAGGCGTTTTCTAACTATACTCGAAATATATTTCTAATAAATTGTCACGTTTTGGCTCCGCATTTAGCGATCCATTATCAAAAATTGCAAATCCTTGTGCGACTTTCAACATTTTATTATTAACGACATCTGCCCCCCCTCTCCACGTTATCTGGCAAACACATTTGAAAAGGGACTCGATGCGCTAATGCCTAGACAAAAATCCTGATTGAACTTATTAGCACTCTGGTGCTAAAAATTTTGAGGTGGACCGCCCTTGTGACTTAGGGGTATGAGACAAAATCATATTCGCAGACCTAACGAATATACATATAAAATTTCTTTAAAATCGGTTGAGCCGTTTTGGAGGAGTATGGTAACTAACACTGTGACATGAGAATTTTATTTATTAGATATACCCAATATGAGTTCAATCAAATGTACCGTTTAAACGCTAGAGCACTTTCAAGAATTTCCCCCCCATAAGCCATAATGTAAAAGAAATCTTTGTAGTAGCCCAGTAGAAAAACTATAAGTTCTATACACATCAAAATCAATGTCGGTCTTACGATGATGGTTTATAACATATATACCCAATTTGAGCTCAATCGAATGCCCCGTTTAGAAGCTATCGTGTTCACTCACATATATACACACACACACACACACACACACAAACATACATATCGTAAAAATAGCATAAATGAATTCAGAAGACCTCAAAACGTGTTAATATATCAAAATCTCGAAGTCGAATTTTTTCATGATTACAATACTTTCCTTACAGGGTACATGTTCGGAAAGAAAAAAGGATGAAAATCTGAAACACTTGCAGGTTTTAAATACACACTATAGTGCTATATAGTAAAATCGTATCATTAGTTATACGTTGTCCCTATTTTTCTTACTTATTCCATTAAGTTTCAAAAGTGTATCATTATTCATGACTGTGCTGTATTTTTCTTGCTTGTTTCGTAAAACCCATCTTTGGAATCGAAATCTATCTTAAAATCGCCTACTAAAACTATTTTACAATCTTCGCCAAGTATATTACAAATATACTTCATCGTTTTATATATTGTTTCAAATGTGCATCATAATCCATGAATGCACCGGTTTGTCTTTCTTGGGTTGATTCCTACATTAACGCCTCGACTCTCGCCAATGTGGCGATCATTAAACATATGCAGTTACCATGACGATTTTTTGCATTAATGTGGCAATCGTAATTTAGAAATAAAATGGCGATTTGGAACAACATGTAAGTAAAGCATGCCGTTACATTTTTATTTATTTTGAATTGCCAATTAATGTAGTTTTAATAATTAAGTGTCTTCAGATTCCTTAACTGGTGCGTTTATCGCTAGTTTGTTTACTTTAGTTTTTATCTGGTTCTTTTGGGAGCGTTGAAACTTACTTACCTTAACTAACCTAACTTTATACTTACCGTATCGTACAATCGTATTCCAAACCATCAACAATTTCATGTGCCCGGCATTTATCTTGGTGAAAAATTGCTTGTCTTGTCGGACCGCCGGGATAATACGTAAGTACCGTTAAATCTTGTGCATAACTCCCAGAGACTCATGACTGCACGGCTCGCCAAAGTACGGGGATTTTTTAGGTTGGCGAGAGTGGGGATGTTAAAATAGGAATCAACTCTTTCTTGTACCATAAAACGCATCTTTGGAATCGAAATCTATCTTAAAATCGCCTACTGAGATTGTTTTACAATCTTCGCCAGGCATATTCTTCCTGTAGGCATATTCCAACTATACCGCAAAGACATTTTAAATGCTGTTTGGAATGGGCATCGTAATCCACGAGTGTACCGTGTTTTCCTTTCTTGTTCCACAGAGAACTTCTTCGGAATAGAAATCTATATTAAAATCGCCTAATAAAACTCTTTTACAATATACGCCAGGCGTTTTCTAACTATACGCGAAATATATTTATAATAAATTGTCGCGTTTTCGCACCACATTTAGCGATCAATTATCAAAAATTGCAAACCTTGTGCGACTTTCAACATTTTATTAACTTCCCCCCCCCCCTCTCCACATTATCTGGCAAACACATCTGAAAAGTGATTCGACACGCTAATGTCTACACAGAAATCCTGATTGAAATTAATAGCACTCGGGGGCTAAACATTTTGGGGTGGACCGCCCTTATGACTTAGGGGTATGAGACATAGTTAAAAACCTATTCTATGACCTAACGAATATACATAGAAAATTTCATTAAAATTGGTCGAGTGGTTTCGGAGGAGTTAGGTGACTAACACTGGGACAGGAGAATTTTATATATTAGATTTATGTTTGAATGACTGTAATTATTTGATTCTGTATTTGCGTAAACTTATTGTGAATTCTGCTAAATTCTGGAATATTTTATGAAAATTACTTTCATCACTGTCGCCGTCTCATGTTTTATTCATGCTTGTATTTTAAAAATAAAGTTATCGTTTTAAAAGAATCTTTTGTGTTTTATCACTTTAAAAAATTGCTAGTTGCTGCAGGTCTCAAAACGAGCTATTAACATATGACACCACTAGAAACAACAACAACTCATAATTATCAACAGGTGTGTGCAAATGCTTTTCTTTTTTTTTTTAATTACTAGGGGCCAAGGCTCCCAAACTCGCTACGCTCGCTTTTCGTATGAGGCATTCTGCCCCTAATAAGGCTTATTCGTAAAAAGACATAATTTCAACAGACAAAACCCGAAGATTTAATCAGATAGAATGTTACTGAGCTACACATTGCTTGTTTCTTGCATGTTCATTGATACATAAAAATTTAAACTTCACACTACAGTAGACCCCCCCTTCCCCTCATAACACGGATGATATTTTGTTATGGGAATCCGTGTTGTACCGGTCCTGAGCAATACTCCACCTGGAGTGCGGACTCCGCTTATATTCGCTGTTAAAATTGTTTGCACTCCTCAGAAACACAATGCTATTTAATGTTGCCATTCAAAAGTTATATTAATTAGGAGCTAAAGAGTAATAAATCAGAACATCTGTTTCGGCTGTATTTTTAATAACGTAAAACCTATTGGACACCTTGCGAATTTGCCACCCATGGCGATTTTTCATTATTTGGCGACTTGCGTACATGTAAAGTTAATAAAAGCTACGGAACAGATAGGATGGCTTGCCACCAATGGCGACTTTTCATTATTTGGCGATTTACACATGCTCACAACGAGGGGCGTAGACAGGGGGGGATATCGGGATATTGGAAACGCTTTAGTTGCAAAGGAATGAATGATTTTATGCCAAATCTGGCGACCATTCTGTTTATTTTTTTAGTTTTTCCTTAATATCTTCTAAAATAATTCTATTTTCGAAGTTTAAGTCAGCTTAGCAGGTTCCTCGGAATTTTTCGAATCTGTGGGCACATTACTCGAAACACAAATCCCCACGGTTTAGGAGGAGATATGACAACAAGCTTTGACAGCGTCGGCGACAGCGGCCTTTATTTATTTTTTTTTTTTTAGAATAGAGAGTCACCTATCCATACTCAATACAGTATTCGAGCGTAAGTCAAATTTTCTGCGACATATTCATAATTGAAATATTGATATTTGTAAATGTGAATCACGCCTTATATAAACTTCTTATATTTCTTTATAATGTTGCGTTTTTCCCAAAATTAATTATTGACAGAACAATTAAGAAATTTGGCTATTACTCGTATACTTTTTGAGTGAGTGTATACTTGAAGAAACATCCGGTCATGAAGAACGGATTTGTAATATGATAGAATCACAATAGTGCAAGCAATTCATCGTGATCCTTAAATATTTTCTGTCCACGGAAATCTCTTTAGAGATAGGAAATAAATTTGCACTTTCAACTTACTGGTATTAAGAATTTTCCCTGGAAATTCTTTAACTAGTTGACTATTATTTCAAGCAGGAAGATGAAACCTGGCAAACATATTGATTTGAAACCTTTATCTACCAAACTGGGAATTGTCATGAATATCAACTTGAAAATGTTTTTTTTTTCTTGTTTTACTTAGACAATGAATGATCAATACTGATTATTGTAATACGAAAGAGAATTGAGAGAAAAAAATTAATGAACACTAGACATATATATTTGACTAGCGGTTACCCGCGAATTCGTCCGCGTCGGCTTTAGAATTAGGTCCCGAGAGAAACGAAGCATGTGTGAATAACAAATATGTTTGCGACTAAAGAAACTGCATTTAAATATTATTTGCTTTTTACTTATTTTAAATGAAGTATAATGCATGGTAGTATACTTCATTTAAAATAACAGAGTATGCAGAATTACTAAATTTAGATTTTTTCAGGTATTTGGCGAATAGAGACAGTTACGACAGTATTTGCGAACTGTTTTGAGTGTTCTTGTAAAAGAAATATTTATGCTATATGCATGAATTTTAGCCATGTTAATCAGGAATAGTGCAGCTTTCTATTAGCGAAAAAGTTTTAGAATCGGTTCTATAGTTAAAGAGATACCCATAGAGCGTAATGTATTAGAATTATTTTGAGTGTTCCTGTAAAGGAACTATTTGCGCTACATGCATTAATTTTAGCCTATAATACTCAAGAATAGTGTAGCTTACTATCAGTGGAAAGTTTTGGAATCGGTTCAGTAATTACAGAGATACACATAGAGCGTAATGTAATTCTTATGAGTATCCCTGTAAAAGAACTATTTGTGATATATGCATAAAAGGTAGCCTATAACACTCAGGGTCCCCCCCCCCCCAGTGTCTAAGAGGGTCTGCTCTCAAACCTGGAAGGCGGGAGATGCCAGGTTTAAACACCGGTCGCGCCTGTCGACCTAGCCGCTCGCAGTTTTCCGTGTTTTTTTTCAAAAACCTCGCGAAAATACGGGCTAGGATCCCTTAGAAAATTACACACAGAGAAATTCTCCATATAAGCCTAGGACCCTATAGGCCTAGGACCATATAGGCCTAGAACTTTCAATGAGTGAAGAAAGTTTTAAAATCGGTTTAGTTGCTACAAAATTTCAATAGAGCGCAATGCATTAGCATTATTTTGAGTGTCTTTGTAAAAGAATTATTTATATGCTTGGAAGTTTGCCTGTATGTTAATCCAGGGCATAAGCTATCTTCATTACAAATTTTTCCAACCATTTTTGTGTGATTCAGTCAAAAACATCCAAACACATAAACATACACATTTGTATTATTTGTAGGATTTGGAAATTCCCGAACTTTAAGAAACACATTTGGACTTTTCTTGGTACTTACCTATTATCCCGACAGTCATTCCCGCCAAACTGTTTTTTCGTCAAATGAGTTGCCAAACTGTTGCCAATCGTATTCAAAACCATTAATAATTTCATGTGCCCGGCATTTATCTCGGCAAAAAATCGCTCGTCTTGCGGACCGCCGGGATAATACGTAAGTACACTTTTCTTTATTTATGCTTTTTAATTTGGCGTAAAATCAACATAATTTCCATACTTATTTATGTTTTTCAAATGCATGTGATTTTGCAAATAGAATTTCTGCCTTATTTCAAAAGTATAAATCATTTTGTGCGGGCGATAAAACGGTTTTTAATTAATAGTTAGAAAAGTAATTTTAATTTTCGAGCCTCAGGTACACTTTACCGAAGTCATGGGTCCAGGCATGCTCAAATTTACAAAGCTCTGTTTTCTGTAGATTTGTCTGGAGAACATTCATTTTTATTATTAGAGATAGATATATTTGGCATAAAACTGGCATAATTTCCGTATTATTTACTGTTTTTCAGGTGCACGTGCTTCTTTATTGAAGTAATAGCATTCTTGTTAGCTCAAAACATGAATCATATGATACGGGCGAAACTCGCCAAGCATGGCAACGTAAAAACGGTTTTTAATTAATAATTAAAAAAGTAATTAAAAATCTAAAATTCTAAGTAGCCTATAACCAACTCCAGGGTCCCATCTATATCTAAACCGAAATGCATCCTAATCGATTCAGCGGTTTAGGCGTGGAAGCGTCATAAACAAACAAACAAACTCACTTTCGCATTTATAATATTAGTAAGGATGTTGGTTTCATAAGCAAAAAGAAATTGATTAGTTTTTTTCAAAAGAGCAGAGCTCATACGCATAGCTCTAAAAAATACTTAATGATATACTTATGGGAAAGCTAATCCTTTATTCATATAATCAACGTCTGAAAATTCACTAATGCTCATATTTTTTTCGTTGGCTCGACATCATTATAAAGCGAGGGGAATGCTTTTCATTTAAAACAATTTTAGTGTAACAGGACATGCAGTTTCGATGTAAGCTGATTAAATGAAATAATAGGTTTTCCTATTAAATAAATGGTTACAATGAATTATTTAAAATTTTATTTTTGCAGTAGTTCTAAGTTCCGTCAACATATTTCTTTTAATTTAGGCCTTCTTTTGTCACAGTATTCGTGCTTAACACAGTAAAGCACTGGTTTATACGTTTCTCATTTATACGTCGTTTTCGTGAAGTACCAGTTCATTCCTATTTGTTTTAATGCAAAAATGTTACGACGCATAATATCGATTATACGTCGTTTATCAACTTCCTAAACTTCGAAAATGTTCTGTCTTTGCTATTAACCCATTTGTGCCTGGATATTTTTGCGACTTTCTTCAATTTTTACTGATAACAGAAATAATAGATAAATTTCTGATGTCAACTTCTTGAACAAGGGGTGATTTCTTTTAAAATCATTATGCATAAAAATCGAAATATTAACATCCTATTTGGTCATGTTAAAATATTTTGTAGAGTTGAGGCTCAATACTCATGAATAAAGGCTAGGAAAAATAAATAACGTTTCCGACTGATAGCGAAAATGCCGTCCCAAAAAAGGGACACTAGGCATAAATGGGTTAACATCCTATTTAGGGAGAAAACGTTTAACTATCGTTTGCTAACTTAAGCTATGCTGAGGAAGAATGTGAAGTAACATTACCTTCCTTTAAAAGACGTAGTCTCCTGCATTAAAAAGCTTAGAATTTATTTTGTTTGTCAGAACACGAGTGAAAAAACATTTCATGAACTTAATTCAAACTGTAATACTCAAAGAAAATAAGTACATCAGACGATTATGAAAGTTTTTTTTAAAATTTAAATTTCTCGGCTTGAATATTTAAAACACAGTACAGTTACGTTAATACTAAAGGTATGCACTATGCAAAATACAGTGCAATAAATGCATGACTGCTTTCATTTTTATGATAAATGTTTTTTTTTAAAATTTATGTATTGTTTTCTGTGTAAAAACTGCTGTGAAGTCATTTATTAGTATCTTAAAAAACAAAATTATTGTACTCACATAAAGTTTACATTAGTACCGTTAAATCTGTAATAATCAAATTAGTTTATGAATGTTCTACTTATACGTCTTTTCATTTACGACGTTTTACTTCGGTCTCTAGAAAGACGTATAAACTTAGCTTTACTACGCATGGGCACTTAAATACACTGCTCAAAACAATTAAAGGATATTGCGGTTTTAGGTGGATCTTGTGGCTGGGAAACTTTTCAGCTGATTGATACATGGTCGACAGACGTAGTAGGTTATATGAGAATAAATTACACATGTTTGGCAAAAAAAAGTGCATTTTATTGCGCATTTGTGTAGAAAAGGAAAAAAACACAATTTGTGCATATGAGAAAAAAAGAATTAGAAAAGGTGTTTTCTTCAAAGGAAATCATTTTCAGTAGAGGGTATGGTTTCCACGGACGGCCAGCAACGTTGAACACCTTTGAGGCATGGAGTCAATGAGACTATTAATCACGAGTTCGGGTATTCTGTCCCACTCCTCCAGAAGAGCTCTTTCCAGTTCTTGGAGAGTTTGTGGGGGTGGTTGGCGGCCAGCTACTCGTCTTCCCAGAGCATCCCAAACGTTCTCTATTGGATTCATGTCTGGAGAACACGCTGGCCATTCCATTCGTACGATTCCTTTCTCGAAAAGGAAATCCTCCACCAGGTTAGCACGATGTGGCCTGCAGTTATCGTCCATTAAAACGAAGTCGTCTGAGATTGCTGCAGCGTAAGGGACTACAATAGGTCTGAGGATCTCAACCCTATATCGGCGACCAGTCAGAGGTCCATCTCGAATGATGTAGAGGTCTGTGCGCCCGTCAATGGAGATGACACCATACACCAACACTCCGCCACCGCCAAAGCTGACACTTTCGTGCACGAACGCAGGATTATTCCTACTTGCACGGTCCCTCCAGATGAAAATACGCCTATTATCAGGATGAACTGAAAACGGGACTCGTCAGAAAAAAGAACACTGCTCCATTCATTTCTCCTCCAGTTCACCTGCTCTGTTGCCCACCCCCTGTGGTCGCGACGATGCCTTGATGTTAGTCTAACACATACCATCGGTCGGCGAGCATACAGACCTACACCATCGAGCCGGTTTCGGACAGTCTGAGTTGAAGCCGTGGTGCCAGTAGCCAAGCGAAGGTGTTGTTGGAGAAGAGTAGCGTTCGTATTCCGGTGTCTCCGAGCCGTTAACACTAAATAACGATCTTCATTGGGCGTTGTTGTCCGTCTACGACCTTGCCCTGGTCTTCGGCTTGCACTTCCAGTCGCCAAAAACCGTTTCCAGATCCTGGAAATCACACTTTGTGACACTCCAATGGCTTGCGCTACTTCGGCTTGAGTTTGCCCCCTTCTAACCTACCGATCACTCTCCAAGCTTCTGAATCGGTTTAATGACTTCGCTGAGACATCGTACTCATCGAAACAAAGCAGTCACTGAATGCCAATCAGTCTTGTCTTCATTATCTTTTATTCAGTTGAAAGTCCAATTTCATTCGCTGCCGCTGAAGACGTTTTTGACGTCGAACTCAAAATTAGCATACTCCACAGTTTGAAAATCAGAAAAATTTCCATTTGTGATTCTCTTCTTCCATTTTCCGCAAAAAAAAAAAAAAAAAAAAAAATTTCGCTTATATCTTTATTTTATATAAAACTTAAAATATCCTTTAATCGTTTTGAGCAGTGTAACTAA
This sequence comes from Cheiracanthium punctorium, assembly GCA_038373885.1. Lineage (NCBI taxonomy): Eukaryota > Metazoa > Arthropoda > Arachnida > Araneae > Cheiracanthiidae > Cheiracanthium > Cheiracanthium punctorium. Next base: position 5,747 of record JAWZYV010001941.1, on the reverse strand, counting down.
AACAAACACCACAATCAAATTAAGATATATCGCTCTGTCAAACACTCTTAATCTATTTATTACAAATGAGCGAAACAGCTTTTATAAACTTTAATTACGCAATGATCCGGCAGTGGCCCAGTCGTTTAAACTCCGCTCCCATTAAAATAAAGAAAGTGAAGCGACAAGGAATTTAGTCTGTGATTAGGAGGTTGGTAACTTCCCTGGACTGGACTACTGTGTGATCGAGTACGTTAAAAGGAGTTGGTGCGCATAAAATCTGTATGACCCCATGTTCCAAGCTGACGTAATTCATGTTCAAATGATACCTCTCAGGGGCGCCAGTTCAGGCGCTAGTTCTCTCACGTGGAAGTGGATCAGAATTGGGGGACCACTCATTGAAAGTAGCATTTGCCTGCATCTAACATAGTACTTCAATTTACAAAATCAATAATCATGGGCAATACTGGGCTTCAGCAACACCCTCTAGACATAGAAAGCTTTACAACTGAAATTTTGACGTCATCACTAGTTGTTATATGACGTCATCACAGTTTTAATTACACAATGTATATCTATTTTAAATTTGTGGTGAATTTTCTCATTCGTAAAACTTTTTAATGATTTAAGATAGAAAAATTAATTTTACGAGAAATGACAATTTTTATCTTTAATTTGGGCTTTTCAGGATCCTCTATCAAAAGAAATTTTCCAGTATCAACAGTTGCTCATTTTGCTGAGGTCCCACCAAAAGCGTGTTGTTTTGCAATGGATTCCTGGCCATTGCGGTTTATATGGCAATGAGCAAGCGGATTATCTTGCCAAAAAGGGAGCAACACTGACGCACTGGTCAAAATCTCTTTCCACAGCTCCAAACTACTTATTAAGCAAATCATGCGGTCGAGTTATCGTGAAAGGCTTCTATCTAGAATTGTAGCTCAGTATGGAAGTAATAACTCCCTAGCGGACATTCCTGACAAAACTAGAAGAGAGGCAGTGGCTGCTTTTCGTCTTTTTACATGGCCTGATTGCCTTGCCGCCCACCTCCATCGCATCGGCATTTGTTCCAAGGCTGCCTGCCCCCTGTGCGACAGAAATGAGCCTATGGACAAATACCATCTGCGTACCCGTTGAGCCCTCCATGGTGCTACGGTATGTTCACGATATTGGGAGGCTAGAGGACTTTTGGGGCGTTAACCTTCGGTTATCCTTCTTGTATTTTATCTTTGTAGATTGGGGTTTAACCTCCATTGGAAATAAAAAAATCTCTACTTTAGGCTACTTTCTAATCTTTGTAGCACCCACCAGAAATTTCAAATAGTTTTACTTTTTGAATTTACAACTGTGAATTTACTTCTGCTGGAGATGAAACTGTTACCGCTACAGGGTTAGTTGTTAGATCTTGTTTGTATGTTGGCTGTAGGGGACAAACAAAGTAAACTGCCGGCTAATGTCAGAACAGAAGGCGGTTTCGTGTTTTTGACGCGAATTTAGGAGAGCAGAGAAGTATTTGCTGCGAAGTACAATTGAGACAAATGTTTTGAAAGCGTTTAAAATCTAAATTTGGCATATTACTTCCTTGTACGTAGTATAAGGTAGTAATGTGATCCCGAAAAATTTTGGGGGCCAAATTTCGACGAAAAAACCCATTTTGACTACCTCTAAATTTAATTAAAATTTTTTTTTCGATGCATCTCATCGTAAGCTAGGATTGCACGATCATATAAACGTGTCTGCAACTCATTTTGATCAGCGGCGAGTCTGTTGTGGCCAGTTTTTCCATGCCGTCTATACGTACGTACGTATGTATGTAACTCGTATATCTCAAAAACTATTGGTCGTAGAATGTTGAGATTTGATATTTAGGATTGTTCTATGATCTAGTTGTGCACCTCCCCTTTTGGTCGCAATCGAATGGATAGTTTATGTACAGGACCGCCCAAAAGATTCGAAATACATTACGCTCTATGGAACGAAATTCATTAAACTCGCATATCTCAAAAACTATTAGGCGTAGAATGTCGAAACTTCATATTTTGGATAGTTGTAACATCTAGTTATGCACCTCCCCTTTTGGTTCCATCCGACTGGATAGTTTACTTACAGGACCTCCCATAAGATTCGAAATACATTACGCTCTATGGAACGAAATTCATTAAACTCGCATATCTCAAAAACTATTAGGCGTCGAATGTCGAAACTTCATATTTTGGATAGTTGTAACATCTAGTTATGCACCTCCCCTTTTGGTTCCATCCGACTGGATAGTTTACTTACAGGACCTCCCATAAGATTCGAAATACATTACGCTCTATGGAACGAAATTCATTAAACTCGCATATCTCAAAAACTATTAGGCGTAGAATGTCGAAACTTCATATTTTGGATAGTTGTAACATCTAGTTGTGCACCTCCCCTTTCGGTTCCATTCGACTGGATAGTTTATCTACAGGACCTCCCAAAAAATTCGAAATACATTACGCTCTATGGGCCGAAATTCATTAAACTCGCATATATCAAAAACTATTAGACATAGAATGTCGAAACCTCATATTTTTTATAGTTGTAACATCTAGTTGTGCACCTCCCCTTTCGATTCAATTCCACTGCATATTTTATCTACAGGTTGGCTCTTAAAGATTCTAAATACATTACACTCTATGGTCCGAAATTCATTACAGCGTATTTTAGTGGTATTAGGCTATTTCAAACGACTCATATGTGATATATGCTGTTAAGAGTTACAAAATGAATTTCTCCATTAATAAAGTGTCTTTATCTTTTATAGTTCTGCTACAGGAACACTCAAAAGATTTCCAGTACATTACGGTCAATGGCAATTTTAGGGGCATTCATCCATTTCAAGCACAATACCGTCCTACCACATAAGTTAGGTAATGGTCCGACCACAGTCATGTGCCTCCCCCAAGAACTACGCCAAAAGTCGTTAAGCTTGGCGACTTTTGGTGTACGTGTGTGCATATTTAACTCGCAAATCTCAAAAACTATTATGAAATTTCATGTATAAGATTGTTGTAACATCTAGCTGTGCATCTTGATTTTTGGTTCCAATGTACTGGAGAGTTTATTTACAGGACCACCCAAAAGAATTTCAATACATTAATGTCTATGGACATCTTCAATATTATACAACTGTAGACAGTCATTGTTTGGTTCATGCTCAAAATCTCGCCGTCTGTCGTCGACCTTGGCGAGTTTTGCCGAAATATCGACAAATTTGGCGATAGTCAGTCATTTGGTCCATGCCCAAAGTATTGTTATTTGTCGTCGTTCTTGGCGAGTTTTGGCGAAATATCGCCAAATTTGGTGATAATCTGTCCTTGTTTGGTCCATGCTTAAAATATCGCCATATGTCGACGACATTGACGAGTTTCGCCGAAATATCGCCAAATTTGATGCCAAAAATTATTTCCTATTTTGTATATCTCTAAAACTTTAACCCGTAGAATTTTGAACTTTTGTATTTAGAAGTAATGTAATCTCTAACTGATTTCAATATCTTTTTTGACAGCTATCTACTGGGAATTTATTTACAGGGTGAGCCATATGACTTTAAATACATTGAGGTATATGGATGCATTCAAGTCATTGAAAGTCTGTGGTCAATGACTACATTGGCTATCCCCAAAATCTCGCGAACTCTCTCAAGCTTGTCAGCTTTTGGTGAAATATTGCCAAATAAAGTGTCAAAAGGAAATCTTTCAAACTGAACTCAGCTTGGCGATATCGAAATATTTGGCTAGAAATCGCTAAACCTTACTATTACTGATATTCTATCTCTTTCAAAAAATAAGTTTTGAGGAATTGCGTCGAAATTTTTTTGAATTAATAGACGTGCAAGGAAGTTATGTGTTGTACACATCAGATTTTTTTATCTTGCTGATAATTATAGCTGCACCTGTCTGCCAGATACACGAGCCAAGGCTTAAAAAATTTAAAAGATTTTCCATTATTTTTGCATCACGGAGTAAAGTTCAATATTGTGTTTCTAATGTAAAATCAAGTATCGTTGCGCGGTATTATGACAGTAAATCTTGGTCACCATATTCCTAATGACTTCAATGCCGCCAAACAATCCAATAGATTGTCAGACTGTCGTGACCTTTTAATGTTCCATTGTCCTTGCTACGTACGTTACGAAAAGTAAGTTTTTGTAATCCAAAAAAGAAAATATTATTTTCTGGTTCTCAAGATTTCAGGTTTATTTTCTGGAAGTACATTCATAAAATAAAAAAAAGAAAGGAGAGAGAAAGAAAAGAAAAGAAAGAAAGAGAAGCTAAAATCGTGTCCATTTTAAATACATATTGTCACTATCATAGTCAGAAAATCTCTAAAGCATATTTTTGTATTTTTAAAATCTTTAACTGTTTGACTGTTTTGTGATGAAGAATGATAAATCTTGCCTAAACACTGCTTTTAGAGGAAGTTTTAACATTCGTATTTTTTTCACAAACATGCTGACACTTAAATTATATTTGAATTAAATAGTACAACTAAAAAGATATACAGATCTGTCAAACAGTTTATATGATAACCTATTATGGGCCCCACCATGGCCGAGTGGATAAGATTAGTAAATGGTTTATAGTAGATGGCTGAAGTGTGAAAGTTCAGGGTTCTGGCCTACCGTGAGGCTATCGATCTAACGGTCTGGAGTGAGGATCGGTTTTCTCCAGATGTAACGTATGCGTTAGAACACCTTAAAACGTTTTCTGCCCAAGACACCCTCCCAAGCAGATACTCCTTGTGTAGGTTTGCCTTAACACTATGTACTTAACTTCTAATTATGAACGAGAAGAAAAATTGCTTTTATGAACTTTAATCATGCAAGTGGTAAGATTCGCCCGGCAGTGATCCGTCTGTTAAACTGAACTCCTATCGAGACAATGTAAAGTGAAGGGGCGCCGACCTTGGTCAGTGCTTGGGATGGTGAAAACCTCTCTCTACAGGTCTGCTGCTGCAGAAATTTTTGTCTGCAGGGATTCACAAGCCAAGGTTTAAATAGATTTCGAAGCTCGAACACTTCTTCTGCACTACAGAGGTAAATTCACTCTTGTCTACCTAATGTAAAAATACTTAGCGAATTCGGACAATTTTCTAATTTTCGTCAGAGTGGGCTAACCGACCCCCTCTTGACAGTTTGCCCACCCCAATCTACTGTCTGACAATCCAATCCGAGGGAGCTGTCCGGTCCGGTCAGTCAGCCGGTGTGGAGGGCCCTCGGTTTCTTTCTTTCTTTCTTCTTTTTTTGAAATAATTTTCAATACGAGGGATGACAAAGACATTGAAATTGCTGCCATGCAGCAGAGAATAGGGTAGCGTTACATTGAAAGGAACATCTTCTTGTACATAACATTTAAGAAAATAAACATATTCCATTTACCTCTTTCAGACTTTCATGCCTCTCGACAGAAAACTCGACAAGCTGTACATTTCTGTATTGGCTTGTTAATATATTTTCTAATTTGTTTTTACATTTTTGACTGAATATGAAATCCAGATTATTCCATCATAATATTAATTTTAGATATAAACATGCGTGTATAATGATTATAGATACAATAATATTCCGGCCACAAGGTGTATGCATTCTTTATAAGTAACTCGACAGGTCACGTGGCGAGTAACTACTTCACCTTTAATCCTGAGTATCCATGTCCGAAACCTCAGCGTCCGTCCAAGGATTTTTAAAATTTAATTGATTTTCTCCTAAATAATAAAAATGTTTATAATTTTTAACAAGATTG
>JAWZYV010001940.1:0-17812 GCA_038373885.1 Cheiracanthium punctorium | reverse complement strand
CGGAGCAAGAGCCGATGTAAGTTCCCTCGATGCTATCAAGAATATTTTATATAATCAAGAATTATATAATCAAGAATATATAATCGAGAATTTGGCCCGTGACATGAATAAGATTTACCCCCCCCCCCCCGAAAAGTATAAAGTTCTGATCATAGTATTTAAATTTTAAAACGTACTGCTTTTCAAATTACAGGCTAACAAATATCACAGCATTACACAATGAATTATTTTTTAATGCTAAAACTCAAATAGAATGTAATACATTTCACAATTTTGCGTTTTATCTCGGCATTTTGATCCAGTTAGTTCTAGGAACTCTCAAAACAACGTTCTGTTCCGCTCAGATCCTAACCCTTTTCTTCCTCCATGCCACACAATTAAGTGCAATTATTGTAATTAACTTTTCCACATCACCGGGTACGGTATCCACTGATTCTGACAGATAACAGCGGGGGAAACGTGAATAAGCACGGATGATTAACGAGCAGATGATTTCCAGGGAGAAGGATGTGAGAGTGGGGTGTGCCTGTGCGGTATATTCTTGTAGATCGCCCACCGGACAGAAAATGTATTAAAATCGAGCGACTGCAAGTGGAGCGTGGTGGTCAAAGTTGCCGGGAAGGCTCACTGCCCGTTAAAAATATCTCTGAAATTTTAATGGTCTATTTCGTTAATTTCCTATTTAATGCAGTTAAACGAACAGTGGTTGCTGATAACATAAAGATGTAAGAATTGGTACAGTAGCTCAGTAAATGAATAGATATCGGCATTGCATGTTCATTTACTGAAATTGCATAATTTTTCCTGAAAATGAACATGGCATAGTGCTCATCACCAAATTAATGAAGTAAAACTTCTTTAGGCGCAACTAGGGAGTAACTCAGATTTTTTTTCTGACGGAAGTAACGCTCAGTAAAGGAAGTGACGTATCTTTTTCTCCCTTGCTACCTTCATTTGCGGAACAATTCTCGGGCGTTCGTTTCTGCAAATGTCGACTGTGCTCCCTTCGCGTCGACATTACTCCCTACCTGTTTTGAAGTAAGATCTTGTCTGATGACTCTGTTCAGTGGATAAGTGGACCGGCTCCTGTCAGAGCCACTGTGGGAAGCCTTTCGATCTTGCTGACTGTCTCTCACTGTTGTTACAGGCGGCGACCCAATCCGTCACCTCCGATAAACAAGGTCTACGCACCGAATACAGAAAGTGGCACAACGCGTGCATTCCGTGGTCGAAGCTCCGTTGCTTTACTCACATGTTTTCAATGGCATTATTACAATATTTAATGGAATTATGAGTTACAACTTGACATGATTGGCTAACATGATACATAAATATTGTTTCTCTATACTTAAATAGTATGTAATCTTGATTTTAATATAGCTCATGTGTTTTTGAGTTATTTATAATAATGAGCCAAATGTAAATTTTTAAACAGAATAATACTTCGAACAAAACCAGCAGAGGAAAATAAAGTTTCAAGAACACTGCCATAGAAAAACGCAATAATAGACTCTACGTGCATTGGATACCAATTGACAGAAGAAAACGCCAGTTTAGGAACAGAGTTAAAGAAAAATACCACAACATTCTCACGATTCAAACCCTACGGGAAAACGTTTTAAGAAAACAGTGAAAGAGTAACAGCTCAACACGGACACTTCCTGGATGCTAACCCGATATCCAGACGGAACAACGGTTTAAGAACACGGGTATGTAACACCACAAAGAAACAAACACTGGCTTCAAAGGTTTTAAGAACAAAATAAAAGAATAAAGAATAGACACTCTGTGGATTCTAACCCAACCTCAAATCGGTGCAACGGTTTAACACGGGAAGAGAACACCACAAAGAAACGGACCCTGGTTGCAATCAATCCCAAACGATAGACAGAACCTGCAGTTTAAAAACACGGATACAGAATAATAATTCGAAACCTACCAGCAGACGAAATCAACGATTAAGAACACTGTGATAGAAAAAACAAAAAATAAATGTACACTACCTGCATTCGAACCCAACAAACAGACGAAAACATCAGTTAAAGAACACATTTAAAGTATAATACTAGACTATGGACATTCGCCCCATTCAAACCCAACCTCCAGACGGAACAAGGGTATAAGAAAGCAGTTAAAGAAAAATACTACAACATGGACATTTCCTGGATTCTAAGTAATTATCTTGAATTACAGATAATTCTTACTGTAGATTTTAATGTTAATTTTCGCTATCAAGAATCTCAGCCGTTAGTTGATCTTTTAAAAGAAAAATTGGATCTAACTATGAATACTTCTCGACTTCAATTTACAACGCGTTTCGGTACAACGATAGATGCTGCAGTTTCAAGAAAATTATCAAATTTAGAAGGTAAAATTTATGTTTCATATTATAGTTACCACAAACCTATAATTTCATACATAAAAATTATGATGACATTCAAGTACCTATTTCCAGTGAATAATATGAATATAACATTTATATAATATTTGTAAAGTACATCAATAATAAATATAATTAAATTATAATATGATATTTATTTTAAATTAAAGTTTAATCATTTCAGTGATATGTGTCGTAAACATCAAAGAAGTTTTACTTCAATCGCGCGTAAAGATTACACGCACACACTTTTTTTTTTCAAGGGAAGAACATGTGACCAGCGAAACGAGTTAAGCGTGAGATAGTTTTCCAATGCATGAAAGGAAATTTCTGTTGTCAATCCATACACTGAAGAACTCTCCAAACTTTTTTTCAATAACTACAAAATGTTTACTCACTCCTTGTATTCCCTTTTTGGTCAGTTTGGTATTTCATAGGTATTTCATAGGTATTCCATTGGTATTTCATAGACTTAAGGATCAAGAATGAGAGTAATATAGAATTGTTCATTTTTACGTATAAACTCTTTCTTTTCGGGCACGAGATTTACCGCAAAGGGCGAGAAATGCCCGCCCATACATAGCGTCATCTTGAATATGGAAGGTAGTTTGATTTTAAAGACTTTTATGTTAATAAGCTTAGCGTTGAAAATCCACCGTCTCACAGGATAATTTATGCAGTGGAGGTTTTTATACCACGGTAACTTCTGAGAAATTTAGCGGCCGTCCGGAAGGAGTTAAATGTACAAATCGCAAATATACACTCGGACCAGACGGGTTCACCCATGCTACAATTCATGCATTACAAAGGACTGCATCTGTTAAGACTATAACGGCAGACATGTACCCGAAACTATATTCTACACGTAAGTGTAAACAATATGCAATAAAATCCGTGGTCTTGTGAAAAAGTCTGTGACATATCAATGGAATGTAATCATATATCTATATCTATATCTATATCTATATCTATATATATCTCTATATATATATATATATATATCTATATCTATATATATATATATATATATATATATATATATATATATATATATATATATATATATATATATATATATATAACATTACAAATCAAAATCCCGCTAAAATCCCACATTTCTAGAGCTACGCAGTTTTAATTCTGTTGGAATCCGCTTTCAAAAACTGCAATTACTACGCGATCCCTTGCAATTCCTTTCTAATTTTGTAGACAGTCCCCGCGTCCAGTCAATCTGGCGTCTTAAAAGCCATAACAAATCTTGAAAAACCGCTGCCCAGATTTTAGGATCGGCCAATAATTGCAACGTGCATGGATCATGTGACACGACCTCAAAAGTTAATAAAAGGGACTGATGCAGCCCAGCAGGGACTTTTCCGCGTTACCGCAACTGCCAAGGAAAGATGTATCGAATCACCCAATAAAACAATGTAATCGCAGTTCAAGTCATTCTTGCACCGACGGCCATAGCGTCCCAAAGATTTTCACAGCTCGCTCCAGCGTTTGCCGGCCATCGAAGACCGGTCAGAATCCCGCAATAACGGCTCTAAGCCAGAGTCCTGCGCCGCCTCGTCTAATACCCAACTCCGAGAATGGGCCTCAACAGCCTCGCCTCCTCCGGCCCGCGACTACAACATTCCCGCAGCCGTTCAATGCTACATACATACACACACACACACACACACACATATATATATATATATATATATTATATATGTATACACAGTAATAACAATTTAATGAACTTGGTTCCACCCCATAAATGAACTCGAAGCAATGTTTTCCTCTACTTATAGTGCATAAAGTTTTAAAAAATATTGCTTTTCACATTTATAGGCTTCAAATATAGCATTACTAACATGTGTCTTTCACTGCTACAACTCGGAGAGAACTAAATGCGTTTTCACACTTTCGTGTTTCACCTAGCCGTCGTGTTCCAGTGCATTCGCCGACTCTCGAAGAACGTTCTGTTCTGCTCAGATCCAAACCTCCACCCCCCCCCCTTCCTTACACAATTAAATGTAATTATTGTAATTAACTTTTCCACATCACTAGATCCGGAGTCCAACTGATTCAGTCACATGACAGCGGGCGGGACGTGAATAAGCAGGATGATTAACGAGCAGACGATTTCCAGGGAGAAAGACGTGAGAGTGGGGTGTATTCTTGTAGATCGCCCACCGAACAGAAAATGCATTAAACTGCCAAGTGGAGCGTGGTGGTCAAAATTGCAGGGAAGGTTCACTGTCCATGAAAATATCTTTGAAAATTTAATGGTCTATTTCGTTAATTTCCTATGGACTTTAGTTCCACGAACAACGGTTGCTGATAACATACGTGGAAAATACGCGCATTTAAAGATTTTCCATAGGCACAAATTTAAAACGAAAACACACACATATACGCTTTCAAATTACCAGAAAATGGGATATGTTAAGTGGTACTCTCTTGACAATTTTGCAGGCACACTCTATAAACCCATTTATGCCTAGTGTCCCTTTTTTGGGACGGCATTTTCGCTATGAGTCGAAAACGTTATTTATTTTTCCAAGCCTTTATTCATGAGTATTGAGCCTCAACTCTACAAAATATTTTAACAGGACCCAGTAGGATGTTGATATTTTGATTTTTATGCATAATGATTTTAAAAGAAATCACCCCTTGTTCAAGAAGTTGACATCAGAAATTTATCTGTTATTTCTGTTATCAGTAAAAATCGAAGAAAGTCGCAAAAATATCCAGGCACAAATGGGTTAAGCAAAATTTTCCTGATCTGCAAGTAACTGGCTTTTTGACTGCATTCTTCGTTCAACTAAATATTGTTTTTTTTTTTTTGTTTTATTCCGTTAAAACATGTACAGGACTGGACAAAATTATAAAGGAGTTCTTACTGTGAATACATTTAAAAAATATATAAATAGCATTAACTTCCATTGATATTTCATTGACTAAAGAACCAAGGATAGCAGATTGTTTGCTTTTATGTGAATAACTTGATTTTAAAAGGGGACTTGCAAAATTTTTGAAATTTTACTGGAGATGAAAAGAAGATAGAAATGGGAAAAGAATAAGTGCAATAAATTGCAGATAATTTGCTGTTTTATTGCAGCGTAGGTGTGAATAGTAGATATTTTATTTTAGCATCGGCATGCGTCTATATTTAATCGAAATCTTATATCAAATAAATATATCGCCAACAGTGTAGAAATCCCCTTTTTAAAATCAACCGATTCATGTGCGAAATGTACAAATCGTGTTTATATTTCAATATACAAACGGGGCAGAAGTGTTGATCCGTTTCATGATTCATGTTGTACAAATGGCCCCGTATATTTAACGATCATGCCTGGAGACACAGATCAGAAATTGTATTCCACTCGTAAGCGTAAAAAATATGCTCCCCCCCCCAGATAATCAAAAACGTCCTCAGTACATCCTATAATGATCCCCATATCCGGCAATGGACATTTTGCACGTGACGTCACTTGGCGGTATTTGATACTCCACGTGAACGATCTTATGGTGATGATTAGTTTCAGTTTCAGCTTGTTTGGACCTAAGGGATTATTTGACACTTTCTAGTAGAAATATAGCTGTTGCAAAAGAAGCTAGAATATTAGTCATTAACAAATAATAGCTTTTTATAAATGAATTTTATCTTCATTGTGAGATTTTATTTAAAATGTTAATAATACACTGCTGGCCATCGTAAATGCAACACCCTGAAGGAAGCATGCAAATAATATGAAATTTACAACATGCATTAGCTGAGGTGAGATATGCAAATGATTAGAATTTCAGCGCAGACGCACATCAAGCGCGCCTGTGGCGCCACCTCAAAGCGCTATTTAAGGCTTGGAGATTTCGACGGTTTCAAGTACAGCAATTGTGTTTTTCTTGCTTTTTTTTCAAAAAAACGATAAATTATGCCTCGTAGGAAACAACGATCATCTTTTGATCAAGTATCCGAGTTTGACAGAGGAAGGATAGTGGCATACCGAGATTGTGGGTTATCTTTCAGGGAAATCGGTCGTCGTATTGGACGAAACCAAACAACTGTGATGCGGATATGTGATCGTTGGGTGCAGGAGGGTACGACGGACAGACGTGATCGACCGCATCGACCTCAGTGCACCACGTCACGTGATGACAGGCAGATTGTACGCATGGCAGTGACGGACCGCTCAGTCACATCACGAACCATATCACAGCAGATTCAGTCTGTAACGCATCATCCAGTGTCTGCGCGTACCATTCGACGTCGTTTACAGCAGAATGGTCTGTCCGCAAGACGTCCGTTGCTTTGTCTACCTCTGACGCGGAACCACAGACGTCTCCGCCGCCAATGGTGCGATGAAAGAAGGATGTGGACGACAGAATGGAATGAAATTCTCTTTACTGACGAGTCACGCTTCTGTATGCAACACCACGACGGTCGGATTCGAGTCTGGAGACACCGTGGAGAGAGGATGCTGAACAGCTGCATTATGCACCGTCACACTGGTCCTGCACCGGGTATTATGGTATGGGGCGGTATCGGATATCTCTCTCGCACTCCTCTAGTACGCATTGCCGGTACTTTAACCAGCCAGCGCTACATCTCCGAGGTGTTGGAGCCAGTTGTCCTTTCTTACCTTCAGGGCTTGCCAACAGCCATATTTCAGCAGGATAATGCACGGCCACACGTGGCACGCATTGTCCAAGGGTTCTTCGTCAATCACCAGATTGAATTGCTTCCCTGGCCGGCGCGCTCTCCGGATCTTTCGCCGATAGAAAACATGTGGTCCATGGTTGCTCAACGACTGACCCAGAGTTCAACCCCAGCTGTCACACCAGATCAACTTTGGCAACGTGTGGAAGCTGCTTGGTCTGCTGTACCCCAAGAACACATTCAAAGTCTCTTTGAATCAATGCCGAGGCGTGTGGCAGCTGTGATCTCCAACAACGGCGGCTACTCTGGGTACTGATTTTGGCAGGAACCACGCTTCATAGAATGCTGTAAATTTAATCATTTGTTACTTGGTCAACATGTTATCTACACAATAAATTTTGTTGTGATATCTCTTGTTTTTCTTGGTGTTGCAATTTGGGTGGCCAGCAGTGTAATTAAATACTAAAAATAATTTAAAAGATCGTACTTTTAAAAAGTGTGGGAGGTTTTTAATGAATATTTGTACTATTTTAAACTCAGAATACTCAAAATCAACTCAATGATGTTTTATTTATACGTGTTTGCAATAACGTAATAATTTTAGAACACTAATATTCTTTTTATTAACAAAGTTTTGAAGCGAAATGCGATATCATCGTCTTCTAAACCATCTATTTAAGTATTAAAAAGACAGTAACTCATTCCGAGCGGCTCTAATAATGAGAAACAGTAATTATAAAATGGATACTGAATGCATTTCAATAGCAGCTGGCGGATGTAAATACCACCTGCAGACGAATTTTAGCCTCGAACTCAGACACCATGCAAAATGTCCATAGAAGTATCCCACAGAAGATATCGAAAGACGCCCGTCGGTCGTCATACGCGTGGCAAACTTCTCGCGAATTCGAATATCCCACGGGGGGATATCTGAAGACATTCATGGGACATCCTAAATAAGACAGTTTCTAGCGCATGCGCGCCACTTGTTGACATGTCCGAGCTTCTGACCTTGCGAAGCCACATCCGCCATTTATTTCTTCGACCACAGACAAGTGCACTCTGGTCGATTAATCTATCGCGCTTTTGCTGCTATAGCTTTTATTATAACAGCGTCACGGACAGAATGACAGAATGACAGACAGACATACAAACTATTTTTTGACGGTTGTACTGGGATTCCAAATGCTTAAAACAGATAGAAATTGCAAGAATTTTTAATACGAAGTAGCGTACAGGCAAAGTTTAATTTTATTTATTTCGATGCATAAAAATTACCATTCCGAAATTGAAAAAACAATCACTTCAAATTTTAGTCGTATCATCCCGAGTCGAAGGCTTCTGATGGCTAGAACTCTCGCATACCACGACTTGGGTCCACAGTTCGAACGCAGTCGCGGAAGCTAGAAGGATGCAGTTTAAAAGTAACTTGAAGTTCTCACGTATGATAAGAGATGGCAGCAGTAAAATTCATTGGAAGGCTGAAGACATCTCAGCAGTGAAGAGATGGTTTGGGTATGACGTCTTGAGTGGATAGTATTGTCAGAGCTATGCAGCCCTTCATTAAAATCAACCAACCATACCCCCTATATTTTTCCGTCTAGATCTCCACGTACTAATCAATTAATGCCATTCTTAAGTGTCCTGTGATTATCCTGCAGCTGTACAGGCGATTTTTCTTTCGGATGTCCCGTGGATGTGTATAGGAGTGACATTTAGACGGGTATCGGGCTTCCTAAAGACATTATTTGATGATTTTGGGATCGCCACAGGATATCTGAGTATGCAAACAGTGACATTTTTGTATGTCCTTCTAATATATTGGTGTTATGTGGGCCCATATATTTAACCAAAAAGAAGGGGATTAAGTTTTAAAAAAGAAATTGATTTTCGATAATATAGGCTAACATTTACTACAGCATTTCTCAAACGTTTTCTAGTGCTAAAGCTCGAACAGAACTAAATGCAATTCATAATTTTACGTTTTGCCTCGGCATGGTGTTCCAGCTTTTCGGTAGTTTCTATTTTGGGTATCCCGTACAACGTTCTGTTCCACTCAGATCCAACCACCCGTCCCTTTTGCTCCAATTAAGTGTAATTATCGTAATTAACTTTTCCACATCACTGGATCCGGAGTCCAATGATTCGGACAGATAACACCGGTGGGGGACGTGAATAAGCAGGGATGATTAACGAGCAGGCGATTTCCAGGGAGAAAGACGTGAGAGTGCGGTATATTCTTGTAGATCGCCCACCGGACAGAAAATGCATTAAAACCGAATGAATGTCAAGTGGAGCGTGGTGGTCAAAGTTGCAGAGAAAGATCACTGTCCGTGAAAATTTATCTGAAAATTTAATTGGTCTATTTCGTTAATTTCCTGTGGAATCTAGTTCCACGAACAACGGCTGCTGATAATATGCGTGGAAAATATGCATATTTAAGGACTTCACTTAAAGATAGGCACACGTATAAAATACAGGTTGTCCAATATTAAACGATCCCATTTTAGAATTGTCTACAGGCGAAACTATTGTTGAGAAATATGAAATTTTCTGTAGGACAAAATGAAGGTACGGGAATTTGTTTGAGTTAATATAAAAAAAAAAAAAAAATAGTTCAAATAGTCGCCAATAGGAGGCGTTCCGTGGTTTTCACGCTCTCCAGATCTCAATCCATGCAATTTTGAGCTTTGGGGGAGTTTGAAACATTTGGTAAGACGCGATAATCCAAGAGCTGCCTGATCTTAAAGACAGCATGTCACAACGTGTTCGTTGTTTTTCTCTAACATACTCTGGTCAGCTGTGGAATATGCTCTCTTGCGATTCCAGATGGTAGCTGACAATGATGGCCGTCATGTTGAACATGCTTTGTTGTGATAATATTTGTAAACTATCATAAATGTATGATAAATTTGTAAGTCATTTCAAACGTCCTCTGGTGGCGAACATTTGAACTAAATTTTTTTATTCGCTCAAACAAATCCCCATACCTTTATTATGTCCAAAACAAAATTTTATAATTTTATCAACAATTGTTTCCGTCTGTAGACAACTTCAAAATAGGGTCGTTTAATTTCGGGCAACCTGTATATGCATCCTTACAAAAAGAAAGAAACTGAGATATGTCAAGTGATGCATGGCAAATTTGTAAGCACACACTATTAAACAAAAACTTACCATGACTCAAACTTTTCGTGATCTGGAAATAACTGGTTATTACTGCATTCTTGGTTCATCTTTAACCTTCTCTTAAAGAAACTATTCTAGTTTCTTTGTCTTATTCTGTCAAAGCATGTACAGAGCTTTTTTAAAAAAATTGGAGGAGTTATAACAGTTAAAAACTTTTTTTTAACTATATATCATTAATTTACATTGACAGTTCATACAGTTAAGCAACAAGGATAGCGGATTGTTCACTTCTGAGTATGTTGTTGTTCTCGTGTCCATGGACTGACAATTGCACTATCCATGGAAATAGGTGCCATTGTCCCCCGAGGATTTTGGACTTCTGCTTATTGGTCCCTAATTTTGAACCAATTCCATATGAGGGAGCAACCACTGCCTAAAATCGACACCCCCCCAGAGTTTCTCTTGAACATGGAGGACATCGGAGCCAGGACGTCTTTTACGTGCACCAGCTCCCATTAGCGTACACGGCTCCAGAGCAGTCCAGCCGAGAGAGGGGTTCTTCACCCTCCCAAGCACTGGCCCAGCCGGATGCTGCTTCAATTTCTCTGTTCTTACGGGAACGGAGTTTAGTGACTGGACCACTGCGGGACTTCTGTGTGTGGAATGTATGATTCGTGGTATTCCGATATACACATGGAACAGAAGTGTTGATCCCCGTCATGAATTGTGTATTGTGTGTGCAATGTATAGTTCGTATTATTCCAATATACACCATCTGGTATGTATCTGTAAGGACCATAATAGTAGACACGGAACCGAAATTATGTACATTTCTTCTCGTACTATTGAAAAGATGTGCAAAATTTAAACCATGGGGGTGAGTCGGGAGGCATGGAACACTATCAGTCATCCTCAAAAAAACATTATTTTTACTATTTTCCTAATTATTCTTTAAGGAAATATTGTATGCCTAATTTTTTCAGCAAGTTTAGTAGCCATAGCTTGATAGTTCTTGCTATAAATCATTTCAGTTACAATTTTCTGGGAGGTTACGAGACAAAAAAAGAGCTGTTTTCCAACACCAAAAGTAAATAACTTCTTATACTTTCGATGCAAGTTTTCAGTCTCATTTATTGCAATTAACAAAATTCGTAATGCTTTGTGAACCTAAGAAGATATCTTTTTTTTAAGTTACTAGTTTATGAAGCCTAGCAGCAGCACATTTTTAGGAATAATTTATTTCATTGATATGTCGTGTAATAAGAGGGTGTGGACACATTTTAACTTCTGGGGGATACATGATGAAAAAAAAATAAATTTTATCTTCGCACAAGAAATTGGCTTATATCATTGATAGCGGAGTTAGTACCGCAAAACTACCCACCAAAGATGGTGGCATAACTAGTCGTGCACAGGCATATTTTAGATTTGATTTGAACAATATGTTGGATAAATGCATGTTATAATATGAAATGAAAACCTTGGGAACACAAATTATGCATTATCATTTTTTCGGAATATTTACGAAAATTCTGCATAAAATTCAACTCCTGGAAACGTGTCCCATGTCTTTCTTTTAGTATTTTAGTTTCCTTCTATAACAAAAACTTTCATAATTACCACCAAATTAATATTTTTTAAATATGTTAAAATGTTTCAAGATGAAACTTTCAGAGTTGTGAAAGTAAAAAGTAATTTTTAAGAAATATTTTTCTGTTATAAAAATGCTCCAACACTACCCTACACTCAACTCTTTTTACACTTTAAATGATAAAAATCATTATACTTATTTTAATAAGAATCATTTGCAAGTAATACAAACGTCTGTAAAACACAAATGAATAATAATAAAAAACTATAAAATTGTTTTCAGTATGTTGCACAGCTACACATCCTAATTTAGTTCTCCAGAAATACGAATTTTCCATTACACAACGAACTACCTTTAACATGTTGTTTTCCCTGCAATCCCCCGGAGCCTTGCAAATTAGCAAATTCCTTCTTCAGTTATGCATTTCCCTTATTCCGCTCTCTTAGTCGTCATGAATATAGGTAAGGCTCACATATTTAAAAATATGCAATACATCGCACGAGAAGATCGAATGTAAACAAAAGAGGGACTGAATCGAAAACATCCGAGTAAATATTACCCTGAAAATATTCATTAAACTATCTATTTTATAACCCCCCCCCCCCCGCAACCGCCACGATTAAATTGCCAGGCGATAACGAATTGGAAGATTGTAGGTTTAGATAAACGACAGAAGGGTGAAACCGCATTCATTAATTAACCTAACCTGTTGGGAAGATGGGAAAATCTCATTAAAATAAATATGCAAATTAGTTTATGATAATTTTCATATGCGGAAGGGTGGAAGAAGTAGCAGTAATTGTTGTTACGGGTGATCAAGAATTTGTTGGAAAACACGGAAAATTTTCAAGTATGGGTTTTACGTGTGTCAAACGGTGATATGTTTTGCGTGTAAACGCTGAAGTAATTTATGTGTGTGTGTGTATGTTCATCTGCTGAAAATGTTTAAACGAAAATAGAGGGAAGACATAATTCCGTCCGTTCGTTTAAGTGCCACTCGCGCACAATGGAATATCTAATTAAATAAAATTAATTAAATCCAAGTCTCTTATCCCCTGTCATGAAAGTTAAAAGCCCGTCCCTTTGAGTTACGCAATTTCGGTACAGAGTTTTTAAAAGCTGAAATATACCCAGGGGTGGAAATTAGAATATTTAATCAGTGGTGCAAAGGACCAGCGAGTACATGAATTTCCTGGTCTGTAACATTTATCACAGGTAAACATACATGATTTTTGAAAAATTGCAAAACAAATGAAATTATATAAGCAATGCATATTGATTTTCGTTAAGAGATGAAATTTAAAAAAAAATGTAAATACTTTTTCAAAAACATTAAACAGGTCATATTTTATGGCATGTATTTGTTAAGTTCCATGTGTTGTGGAACTGAATGTGGAACGTTTGAAAGATAAAAATGCAAATAAAACGTTACTGGTCCGACAGACCAACACATTTTGTATTCTACCGGTCCGTTATATCTTTTAGTGGTCTCAGACCAGCGGACCACTGTTTCTTTCAAGCTCTGAGTATGACTTTCGATGTCTGGAGGTTACGTCCAGACATCCACTGGAAGCCTGGTCCAGCGGTGGTCCGCTGGACATCCGCTGGAACAAACAAACTTCCAGGCATCCCCTCGATGTCTGGGACACCAAAAAAAAAAAAAAAAAAAAATCGAGATATCGAGATTTCAGTTTACGAGGTGTAATAAAAAAAGAATCCATTTTTAAAGGATGGCACATTTATTCAAGATATCAAAGAAAAATATGACAGATGGGGCACTTGATGGCAACCATGTCGAGACGGTCGAGAGCCTGCCAGGGAGCTGTTTTCATACTGGCTCATCATTCACGACACCTTTTACTTGTCAATGTCTCGAGAATTTTCACCAAGTGCATTTTACCCGCACAGCTATTAACATTAGAATATAATGGCAGCGCAAGCTCAGAGGGAATTGAAAAAGTCTTCGTGACTTTCATAAAGGTTCCTTGTCTGCTGTAGTATTGAGAACCATTGAGAAAAATTTCGTAGAAAAATGGACTTGTAATAAAGTAGAATATGTTATTGTTACGAATTTTCTGGGCAACTCTCTGTTCTGGGGCTTAAAGTATTTCAAAATTCGTATTCTACGCTTCAAATAGTTAAATTTCTCAATTTGAGGCATCAAAATCGGTCAGCTAGAACAGGAGATACGGAAGTTTCGATTTCCCATTCAAATGTATGCAGTTTCTAGAAATCTCGGAGAAATATTGGTCGTAGGCCTTCGGTCACTTCACTTTTGAGGACTTATTTTTGGCGTCCAAATTTGGCGATATTTGGCCAAAAGTCGCCAAGCTTGGTGACATTTTGGTCATGTGGCGCTTTTTTCCCCAATGGAGCCTGAAATTTGGTTTTCCTGCATTAAAAACGCGCCTAATATTTCTTTTCTATGACGTAATCAAAATTCCCGCTTTATGTGGAATCCTCGAGAAATAGACTCTTCGGGAAGTTTCTCGCAGCTTCTGTGCCACCTATAAATAGAAGCGCTTCTGAAGCCCCAGTTGAGAGTGGAGCGATCTCCCGTTGAGAGCTGATCCAGCTGCCGATGTGAACGGCGCTTTGCTCTGCGATAGAAGCCGTGTTCTTCGGCTTGCTTTTCGAAGCTGATTTCTAAGTGTTGTGTGTAAATTCTTCACTGCTGTGTCTTAAGGGATTATGTACGATATCTCTTGCTTATTTTCACTGATTTTTTGCCTGTGAAAGTGTTTTATTTTGTGTGAGAATTACAGCATTTCTGAAAGCTTCGGTACTAAGTGAACTGTTATCTACGAACTACTGACCATTAGTGCCTGCGAATTTTGTACAGCTGATTATTCTACTAAGTTCTAGAAGCAATAAAGTTGTGTTCCATCCTGACAAATGGACTTTTTACTAGAACTTTCTGTATCAACTAGACTTTGGAACAACGATCCCAGAAAACAAGTAGAGTATTCTGTAACATTATAATAAGTTTTCCTTGCATTCATTGTTGTTATGGAAAAGAATTCCAATACTTTCCAATACATTACGATCCACGACTAACAGTTGTATTGAAAATTGCTTCGTAAGCGATGCATTTTCCCTGATTTATATTTCTTGTTGTTTTAAATACACAACGTTGCATCGCAAATGCGGAAAATGAATACTTCTCCATCATTTGCGATGAATCCTCGTTCACATTTCAATGTTCCGAACACACATCAGCTTTTCTTCATTAATCACGTCTCCTATCCTAGCTGAAAAAGAGCGATGATCCATGAAATATCGAGCTTAAATCCTACTGCAAGTCGTCCAGTCTTTTGCGGAACCATTATCACGTGGCCGTTATCGAAAGCCGCTGGGAAGCTATGAAGCAGAACAATAATTTCTAGCGTAAACTGACCTTAAGTGCGTGTGTGTATTACACTGTCCCCACACGTGGCCAGCTGGAGACTGATACACACACAGCCCTCTGCGTTTTGGCCGCGGAATATGTGACGAATGCATGAGGGTGATAACCTTATGATTAATGACCGGTGTGGACTGATGGGATATTTTCGGCAGCATTTTATACGGCTGTGATTTCGCCGACTGGAATTTTGTAGCTGTTTTTGCTTCTAGTGGTTTTCAGAGAGAGAAAACAATTATCACTCTTTTAGCAATGATTGCTTAACCCTTTAACGCGCAGTGTTCCCGCTCTGGGAACACCAAACTCTGAAGTTTTGACTGTTGCCAGTCACGAAGAATGGATTAGAGATCAGGATATAGAAATCAAATTTATTCACGAAGAAGAATAAATTTGATTTCTATAAAAATAGTTGCGGGTGACATAGCTCCACGAGAATCCTTTACTTCCCAGCACGTCATTTCCTGTAAAAAAATTGTCACGGTTATTTTTAACAGCACTGACATCTGCTGAAAAATGGAAGAATGACAGAACAGCTGGATAGATGGCCCAATGCCGAAAAAAGGGCAGCCATTGCCATCGCTCGACTTAACTACCAGCAAGATGGCGGACGATCCAAACGTTCATCGCGTGCCACAGATCGCACAGCGAGCTGTCGTCAAAAGAGTGTCTCTAGATCTGTGGCACTCGGTGAACCTTTCGATCGTCCGCCATCTTGCTGGTAGTTAAGTCGAGCGATGGCAACGGCTGCCTTTTTTTCAGCATTGGGAAAGGGTTGCGGCTCAAAGGGTTAAAAATGTACTTATTTGTTTGATTAATTACCATGTACGATTTCAACGTGTGATTGTTATTATTATTTCGTTATTATTGGCTTCAAAATTATTTCATATAGCATAATACAACAGTATTTAATTTGTTGTTCGCATTGCAAATGAAGCTTTTTTTTTTTCGGTTAAAAAAATTGGAGTATGTCCACTCAGTTATCAGAGAAAATTAAGTTAAAAATGAAATAAAAGCTAAAATAAACATTTCATTGCTTGTTCCATGGTATTTCGTAGGATACAAATATATATCTATATAAATAAAATTAGACTTTTGTCTGTACATTTCTTGGAATTCAAAAATTTTGTGATTTCTATCCGTTTCAAGCACCCGGGAATCCGATGCGGCCCTCAAAAAAAAGTTTTTCTGTCTGTCATTTTGTCATTCTGTCATTCTGTCCGTGACGCTTTCTTTGTTTAAGCATCACGTAAAAACGGCTGAAGCGAATGATATGAAATTGGGTCTCATGATAGGTAATCACTCAACTTAAAACATAGGCGTCGAATTTTTAAAAAATCTTGATTGAATTTTGAGATTTTGCGAAAATCCTTTCAAACTGCGTAAATTTGTGTTCGAGCATCACGTAAAAACGACTGAAGCGAATGATATGAAATTGGTTGTCATGATGGGGAATCACTCAACTTAAAACATAGGCGTCGAATTTTAAAAAAATCTTGATTAGATTTTGAAATTTTGCGAAAATCATTTCAAACTGCGTAAATTTGTGTTCGCACATCACGTAATAACTGCAAAGGGGAAAAAATGATATTTGGTGGCATGATAGGTGGTCACTCACCTTAAACTATAAGCATCTAATTAAAAAAAATCAATCCGATTTCGAGATTTTGTGAAAATCGTTTGAAACTGAGTGAATCTTTGTTCCCGCATTACGTAATAACAACTAAAGTGAATGATATGAAATTGGGTCACACGATAGATGGTTGCTCAACGAAAACTATAGGAGTCCAATTTTTTAAACATTTTTATTAGATTTTGAGATTTTGTGAAAATTCTCTCAAAATACGTTTATATTTCTTCAAACATCACTTAATAACGACTAATACGAATGATACGAAATTTAGTGATATGATAGGTAGTTGCTAATCTTAATTTATACGTGTTGAGAGAGAGAATTTTAAAAATATTTTGATTGCATTTTGAGATTTTGCGAAAATCGTTTCAAAATGCTGAAAATTTGTTCCAGCATCACGAAATAAAGGCTTCAGGGAATGAAACGAATTTGGGTGACAGGATAGGTTGTCACTCAACTTAAATTCTAGGCTTCCAACTTTTCAGAAATGTTGATTAAATTTTGCGATTTTGCGAAAATTATTTCAATATGCGTAAATATTCGTTCGCGCATCACATAATTACGACTAAAGCGAATGAAATGATATTACTTAGTTACTCTCTAACCTGTAATATTTTAACAATACATAAAAATCATAACTTCGCTTTCTTTGCTTTGGCAACATACTATATCCATTCTGTGTACTCCTACAATGCTGGCGAAAGTTCTTGCTTTTTGGAAATTTGCATTCACTAACCCGTCGAGGACGGGTACTTCAGCTAGTAAAAAATATCCTAAGAAATATCCAAAATATGTCGTTTCATCATAGAGGACTTTGGAACCTCTATAAATTTTACGTGCACCCACTCCTTTCAGCTAAAACGGTCCCACAACAGTCCAGCCGAGAGAGGTTTTTCATAGCTTCCCCCTGTAACGCAGTTTATTTGGTCGGGCTTTTTTAAAAATTACCAGCATGCCTTTGTGACAAATAAATCCAGGCCGAGATAAAGATGTCGCAGGCCAACAAGAAAGTAACTAATAATAATCCAGGT
>JAWZYV010001939.1:0-14265 GCA_038373885.1 Cheiracanthium punctorium | reverse complement strand
CCACCCCCCCCCACCCCAACCACCCAACATAACCCAACCCCCCCCCACCACCCACCCCCACCCCCCCCCCCCAACCCCCCCCAACCCCCCCCCCCAACCCACCCCACACACCACCCCCAACCCCCCAACCCACCACACCCCCCCAACCCCCCCCACCCACACCCACCAACCCCAACACCCACCCACCCCCCCCCAACACCCACCACCCCCCACCCCCACCCACACCCCCCAAACATCCCAACCCCCACAACCCCCTCCCCCACTCACCCACCCCCTCCCCCCCACCCCCCCCCCCCCCCCCCCCCCACCCCCACCCACCCACCCCCCAACACCCTCACCACCCCACCCCACCACCCCCCCCCCACACCCCCCCCCCCCAAACCCCCCCCCCTCCCCACCCCCACCCCACCCCCCACCCCCCCCCACACCCACACCACACCCCCCAACCACACACCCCACACCCCCCCACCCCCCCCACACCCCCAACAAACCCCCAACCCACACAACCCACACAACCACCCCCAACACACCCACAAACCAACCACCCCACCAACACAACAACCACCCAAACCCCAACCACAACAACCCCCCACACCCCCAACACCACCACCCCAACACCCCAACCACCCCCACAACAACACCCACACACACCAACCCAAACCACCCACCCACAAACCACCCCACACCCCCCACACAACACACCCCCCAACACAACAACCACAACCCACACACCCCACCACAAACACCAACCCACCCAACCACCCCAACCCACCACCCCCACAAACCACAACCCCACCACACAACACCCAACACACCCCCAAAAACCAACACCCACCAACCCCACAACCCACACCCAACACACCCACCACCCACCCACAACCAACACACACCACACACCCCCCACCCACAAACCACACCCAACCACCCCACAACAAACCACCAACACCACCAACCACAACCACAACACCCCACCCCACACCCCACACCCACCCAACACAACCACAACCCACACCACCAACACCAACCCCACCAAACAACCACCCAACACCACCCAAACCACCCCACCCCACAAACCAACACACCAACACACAAAACACCAACCCCCAAACACCCACCCAACACAAAACCACCACAACACCCCACCCACACCACAACCCACAACAAACCAACCACAACACCCACCCCACACCAACCCACCCCAACACACACAACACACCCACACAACAAACCCCACCCCACAAACACACCACCCCACACCACAACACCAACACACACCCAACCCCACACCCAACCCCCCACACCCAACACACCAACAACACCAACCCACACCACACCCCACCCCAACAACACAAACCACCACACCCCAAACCACCCACACCCAACACCACACACCCACCACCACAACAAACACCCACCACCAAACACCCAACAACCACCAACCCACACCACCAAACACCCCACCCCACCCACCCACCACAACCACCCAACCCCCACAACACCCCACCCACCAACACCCACCCCCAAAACCCCCACACCACAACCACAACCCACCAACCCCACCCACACACCCCCACCAACCCCCACAACACCCCACCCCAACCACCAACCACCACACACCAACCCAACAACACCCACCAACCACCCAACCACACCAACACCCACAAAACCACCCCCCAACCCCACCAACAAAACCACACCCCAAACCACCAAACAACCCCACACCCACCCAACCCACCACCAACACCACAAACAAACACCACCACCCACAAACCCACCACACACCCACAACCACACCCCCCCACAACACCCCCCAACAACCAACCCCAACCACCACAAACACAACCCACCCCACCAACCAACCCCACCCACAACACCCAACCACCCACACCAACCCCCCAACCACACACCACAACACCAACCCCCACACAACCCACCACCACCCCACACCACACACCAAAACACCACCCCCCCAACACCACACCCCCACCCAAACACCAACCCAACCAACACACACACCACCCAACACCACAACACCCCCCAACACAAACCCCACAAACCACCCCCACACCACCCACCCCCAACACCCCCACACCACACCAAACACCACACCCCACCCAAACAACACCACCCCAACACCCACAACACACCCAACCAACCACCCACAACCACACACCCCCCACCCACACCCCAAACCCCACACACCCCCACAACCCCCCACCAACCACCACCCCACACCAACAACCCCAACACACCACACAACCAACACCCCACCCAACAAACCCACCCCCCACAACACCCAACCAAACACCCACCCCACAACCAACAACCCACCACAACACCCAACCCACACAACAACACCCAACACCCAACACCCCACAACCACCAACCCACCAACCACACACAACCCACAACACAACCCACACCAACAAACCACCACCAACCACAACCCACCCAACACCCCACCACCCCCAACCAACAACAACCCAAACACCACCCCAACCCACCAAACCACCCAACCACAACACCCAACAAAACCAACCAAAACCCCCACACCAACCCCAAACCACACCCCACCACAACCCAACAACCACCACCCAACCACCACCCCCACAACCACCAACACCAACCACAAACCACACCCAACCCACACCCAACCCACCAAACACCACAACCCACCAACAACACAACCCAACAACAAACCCCCACCCCCCCACCAAACCCAACACAACCCCCAACACACCCACCACAACACACAACACCCCCACACCACAAACCCACCACACCCAACCACCACAACCACACCAAACAACACCACAAACCAACCACAACCCACCAACACCACCACAAACCCACACACCAAAACACCACCCCCAACCACAACCCAAACCACCAAACACCCACCCAACCCAAAACCACCAACACAACAAACACCAAACCCACCCACCACCCACACCCCCAAACCCACACAACCCAACCCACACACACCACAAAACCAACACCCCAACCACCCACCACAACAACCCCCAAAACCCCACCCCCACAACCCACAATCCAACAAACCCAACAACACCACACCAACCCAAAACACCAACCCCACAACAACACCCAAAAAACACAACACACCAACACCACAAACACCACACCCCCAAACCACCCCACCACACCACAAACCCCACACCACCAACCACCCAACACAACCACAACCCCCACAACCACACCCCACACCAACCACACCAACCACAAACACACACCAAAAACAACCCACCCAACACCCACCCAAACCACCAAACCCCACAACCCACCCCCAACCACAACACAAAACACCCAACACACCCAACACCCACCCAAAAACCAACAACACCAAACCCACAAACCCCACCACCCCAACCCCAACACCCCACCACCAAACCAACACCCACAACCACAACACACCCCACCCACACCACACACAACCCCCCACCCAACAAACACCAAACACCCCACAACCACACAACCAACCCACAAACAACACCCACACCCCAACAACCAAACCCCAACAACACCCCACCCACACCACAACCCCACCACCCCACCAACCACCACAAACACCCCAACCAAACCACCCACACAAACCCAAACACCCAACCCCACCCAACACCACCAACCCACACCCAAACACAAACAACCCAAACCACACCACAAACCCCAACCCCACACCAACAAAAACAACCCACAACACCACAAACCAACCAACACCACCAAACACACCCCCCAACCCACACAACCACCCCAACAACACCACAACACCCCAACCCCACACCAAACCCCACCCCAAACACCACCCCAACAACCAACAACACAAACCCAACCCACAACACCACCCCAACCACAACACCCACACCACCCAAAAACCCACAAACCACCCCCCACAACCACACAAACCACCAAAACCACACCAACCCAACAAACAACCCCACACACCCCCAACCACAACCCAAACCCACCCCACACAAACACCACCACAAAACACAACACCCACACCCCAACAACCCACACACCCAACCCAAACAACCACCACAACAAACACCCCACCCAACACCCCAAAACCAACCACACCACACCCACCCACCCACAACCCCCAACCACCCCCAACCCCAAAACCCACCCAAAACCACAACACCCAACAACAAACCACCACACACCCACACCAAACCACCCCCAACAACCCAACACCCAACCCCACACCACCAACAACCCACCCACAACCCCCAAACCAACACCCCAACCCCACACCACACCAACACCACCCAACACCCCACACCCACAACCAACAACCCCACAAAACAAACACAACACCCACACACCACCCCCCCAAAACCACAAACAACACACCCCCACCACACAACCCACCCAAACAACCACCACCCCAACCCCCACAACACAAAACACACCCCACACAAACACCCAACACCCCACCCCACAACACCCAACCCAACAAACCCCAATACCCACCACCAAACCCACCACCCAACCCACAACACCAACCAAACCAAAACCCCACCCCCCACAACCCAACCACACCCAACCAACACCCACACCAACCACAAAACAACCACCCCACACCACACCCACACACAACAAACCACAACAACACACCAACAACCCACAACCAACAACCCACACCCCCAACACCCACCACACCAACCACAACCCACCACCCCAAACAACAACCCACATAACCACACCCACACCAAACCACCCAAACACCACCCAATACACCCACAACAACACCCAACCACCACACCCAACTCACAAACAACCCACAAAAACACAACCCCACAACCCACACCAAACACCACCCACCACAAACCACAAACACACCCAACCAACACACCCACAAACACCAACCACAAATACCCCCAACAACCCACCACAAACCACCACCAACCCCACAAAACAAACCACACCACACCAAACAACCCACCAACCCACACACCACCCCCAACCCAACCACCAACCACACAACACCCCTACAACACACCACCCACAACCACACCCACAAACAACAAACCCACCATAAACCCACCCCCCCCAACACACAACCAACACATCACACACCCAACACCACCACCAACATACCACCACCACAACCCCCAACACACCCACCAACCCAACCAAACACCCACCACCCACACAACACACAAACACCAAAACACCCAACATACACCACCCAACCACCACCCAACAAACACACACCACACCATACCACAAAAACCAACCCATACAAACACCACAAACCACACCAAAACCAACCAACCAACAAACAACCACCCACACCAACCCACAACCACCACACCCACACCCCCCCACACAAACCCCAACCACAACCTCCACACCCCAACACCAAACAACCAACACAAACAACCCCACCCCACATACAACCCCAACACACCCCCCAACCACAACCACCACAAAACAAACACCCAACACCACCCAAAACCAACCCAACAACCACCCAAACCACAACCACCACAAACACCCACACCACAAACAACACAAACCCCACACACCCAAAAACCAACAACACAACACCACACAACCCCACACCCAATCCCACAACACACCCCAACAACAACCACACCAAACCCCCACAAACCTACAACCCACCAACTCCCACCCCAAACCCACCACACCAACATCCAATCACAACCTCACCACCCAACTAACCCACCACATAACACCCCCCACCAACCCAAACAACCAACCACCATCCCAAACCAAACAACAAATCCACAACTCCCAACAACACCACCCTCACCACAACCCAACCACCCACCCCAAACCACCCACAAACCCAAACAACACCCAACCACCCCAAACAAACCCACCAACCCAACAACCACCAAACACCACCCCCCAACACCACACCAACAACCCACCACAAACCAACACCAACACAAAACTACCACCAACCCCACAACATCCCCCCACAATCACCCAACCAAACACCCCAAACCTACACCAAACTCAACCACCCCAAACCAACACACCCAACAACACCAACCTCATCCCCAACAAACACCAACACACCCCCACACAACCCACACCAACAACAACACACAACAACCCAATCCCCCCACATATCCCACCAAAATCAAACACTCACCATACCATCCCCATACACCAACCCTAAACCACAAACCAAACAACAACATACTCAAACAAATAACCCCACCAACCCCACTCAACAACCCCACACAATCAAACTCCCATCAACAAACCCACACATCCAACAAACACAAACACCCCCCACTACCCCACCAAAACCCAACATACCCAACCCCCCAACCACACCACCCCCCTATCAAACCCCAAAATAACCCCCAACAAACACCAACTCCACCCCCATCCACCA
The DNA here is from genome assembly GCA_038373885.1 of Cheiracanthium punctorium. Classification (NCBI taxonomy): domain Eukaryota; kingdom Metazoa; phylum Arthropoda; class Arachnida; order Araneae; family Cheiracanthiidae; genus Cheiracanthium; species Cheiracanthium punctorium. The sequence goes on along the minus strand of JAWZYV010001939.1, from coordinate 7,871 downwards.
AACAACACTATACAATCCATCATACCAAACCCACAACACTCACAACCAACCCACTATCCCCAATCCACCACCCAAACATCATCCAACAACCTCTCCACACAAAAAACACATAACCAAAACCCCCAATCCATACCACACACCCCAACACCAAATCACCCACCCTAACCACAAATCATACTACCCCACACCACAACCACCCTCCCCCACACCTAACAACCAAACTAAAAACCCATACCATCCAACACCCAAATCCAAAACACCACAAAAACCCACCCCACATTCCCATACACAACATATCAATATCAATACCACACCCCAAATACACCCACAATATACCCTACTAAACATAACTCCCCCACCACAAATCCAACCCATACCCACATAACTCCCATACAAACACTAATCCAACAACACCTAAATAACCCCATCCCAAATCATACCATCAACTACAACCCACCAATCACACCAAACCAAAACAATAACTCTCACAAACATCACCAAATTCCTTAACAAACTCCCCCAAACCACCAAACCCTCCAAACCATAAATACTAATCTCAAACAAACACCACAAAACTCTCCAACAACATTAACCCATTCAATACCACAAACCCAATCATAACCAATTTCACAACAACCCACAACCCCAACCCCCCAAAACAAACACATACCACACCAATCAACATCAAACTCCCAAAATTTCCCAATCCACATATCATACCCCCAACCTAACATCTCCCCCACCCCCCCTTAACCCTCTAACCTAATTCTAACACATTAATCAAACAACCCCCCCCTCACCCAACTTATCACCCTCTCCCATCAACCCCTAAAACAAATACTCCAACCCATCCACTCCCAACCTAACCCTCTCACACACATAAAACATCCTCACACAACACCCACACATTCCTCCTACTCAATCCAATCACTACTCCCAAAAACAACCATCACACCATTTAAAATCCTCCTCCTCCCCCACCCTATCTTTATTACAAAATCAACTTACCCTAACCACCATCCAAAAACCCATCAAAACATCCACTTACCCCACCACCCTCAAATAATCCTCAAAACAACCTAAACTCACACCCACTCAAACCTTCTCCAACCTACATACCTTCCTCAAAACACACCAACCCCATATCAAACTCTCCAAAAATCCCTCAACTCCATCAACAACACTAAACTCAATAACCCTACCACTTCCTATATCACTAACACTACACCTTCCAATCCCCAATCCCCTCCACACAAACCTCCAAACACAATCATCCCTACCAACATCCCCAAAACCTACTCATCAACCAATTATTTATCCAAACAATCATCCTCCCCCCTAACTACCCTCAAACCACCCTAAAACTCACCTTCTTAAACCCCAACTCCCATTTAACCATATACTACCAATCCCCAAAATCTTCAAACCACACCTCCCCTACCCTAAACTCCTCAACCCCCCCCAAATTTCACTAAATTCCAACTTCTCCTCCACAATCCCCAACATCACTATAACCCACTATCCCCCTTCTCCAATACACTCATCACTACCCAAAATCACAAATTCAAAACTCCCCCCTCACATACCCCCACATCATCCCTCCACATTCCCTCCCTATATCAATTTCATCACCTACCTCAACCAAAATCCCACATTCATTAAATAACACCCTAATCCCAACCCTAACAATTCACCCTCACACTCCCATACCAAACTCTCTCCCCACTCTCAACATTCAAAATCTCATTCAATCCCCTTCACTCATCCTATTACACCAATTCCCTATAAAACAATTATCCCAAACTACCAAAATACTCCCCCCTCTACCACAAACCCCTAAACAAACCTCCACTCTAACATCTATCAAAAATAATCCCAACATAACCCCCCACAACTCCACTAACCAATCCTTACCCATCCAAACAATATTACTCAACCCCCAATAAAACCCAATTCATCCCAACACTACCCTTCCCCAATACCCCCATCTCCCCTCCACCCCACCAACATCCCTCACATTCAACATACCCACTAACACCTCCACTCTCATATCAACTCTTCAAACCCCCCCCCAAAATCACCCCAATATTATTCCATTCATCCATCAACAACCCTCAACCAATCAACAACAACTAACCTACACTCTTTAACCACTCCCCAATCCCTCCCCAAACCAACCTAATCCCCAACTACACCTCTAAACATCAAAAATACCTAACAAACTAAAACCCCCCAAATCCTACAATCATATCAACCTCAACAACCCCCATCTACTCATCCCACTCCAATCTCTACCTTCAAATCTCCCCATCCTAAACCCTATATAACACCAAACCCAATCAACCTCCCCCTCCAACAATACTCTATCAAACACCTTCCCCACCAACCACCCCCCCCCCACAAAAAACCCATAAAAAACTCATCCCTTAAACCACTCTAATTATTCTTAATACCCCACCTACCACCCACCTCACTCCTCACCCTATAAACCTCTCCACATACCAACCCCCAATCAATAATCCCTAAACACCCCCCCCAAACATATTATCCCCATCAACAAAACCAACTCCCCCCCACCATTCACCACCCATTTACAAACCAACTACCCCAAAAACCCACCAATATAAAAAATACCCTTAACCCTCCTCCCCCCATCCCCCCACCATTTCTCTAACCTATTCTTACACACCCCCAATACAAAAACCCTTATTTAACTCAAACTATTCATACACCCCCCCCCAACACCTCACCCTAACTCAATCCTAACACAAATATAAAATAATCATATCCCCTTCTATCCACTCCTATACACTCAAACACAACACTCTAAAAACACAAATCCCCTCAAATAAACCTCTCTTCAACAACCTCCAAAAACTATCCCATTCCCCCAACCCTCAATTCCCCACACACCCCCAACAACATCACATACCAATCCCTATAACCACAAATCACCTCCCACCACATCCAACACACCAACAACCACAAACTTTTCAATATTTCCAATCTTACCCCCACCTCCCCCACAACTAACTCTAATACCCACCCCAACCCAAATCCTCCAAATACCAAATATCCCCACTCCTAATAAATCCAACCTCCCAACCCCAAACAACTCAACTCACAACTCTAACCCTTCCCAACAACACTTCTACCAATCCCAACTCCTATCTCCTACCCCACACTAATACATACTAATCATCACCAACCCCACCCCCCCCCAAAAATTCCTAATAACCTCTCACAAATCCACATCCCCTCACCCATTACACCACCTCATATCAAACCTACTTTCAACTAATACCAACCATCACCCCACACACCAAACCATTCCTAACTACTCCAACACCTACAACAATTACCATCACCACTCTAACTATATTACCTCAAATCCACCTCCATTATCCTAACCACCACAACCACCCTATCAATAACATTTTTTTCTCCATAATCCTAAACTCCCCACACCAAACATCAATCCCACTCATCTCACCATCACCTCCACCAATCATACAAACCCCCCACATCCAAAAACTCCAAAAACCCAAAACCCAACCTAAAACCCATACCCCAACCAAACAACTACCACCAAAATCACCAAACAAACCCAACCACACACCCCACAAAACAACAACATCACCACACCACAAACAACCTCAATAACAAACCAACACAAACACACAAACACACAAACAACACACCACCCCACAACCAACACCCAACCCACACACAAAACACCACCCACACCAACAACCCCAACAAAACCAACCCACCACACATCAACACCCCCAACACCCACACACCACCCCACAAACCCCACACCCAACACCAACTCTCACCAAACCCACAAAACCAACCCACACCACACCCCCACAACCACCAACACACCCCATACCCACAAACAACACCACACCCACACAACAAACACACAACACAACCCCTCCCACAACAACCACCAAACCCCACCACCACAAACCACACCCCCCACCAACCACCAAAACAACCCACCTCAAACCACCCACCAACCTCACACCAACACAAATCCAACCCTACACCCCACCCCACACCACACCAAATACACCCACCACAACCACCCCCATAACACACCACAACCCAACTCCCACCCCACAAACACAACCCAAATACACCACAAACCAACCCACATACAACCACCACCACCCCCAATAACACAAACCCAAACAACCCCAACAACTCACCCTACCCACAAACAACACAACCCCCCACCCCAAACAAACCAACCCCCTCCCCCACCACACAAAATACCCCCACATACCAACCACCACACAACAAAACACAACCACAAAACAAACACACCCCCACAACCACCCAAAACACCCCCCAACAACCAAACCATACAACCCACAACACCACACCACTAACAACCCACACCACATCACAAATATCCCCAAAACACACCCCCCCATCACACCCACAAAACACAACCACACCACACAAACTACCCCAACACCCCCCCACACCACCCCACAACCCACCCACCCCACCAACACCCACCCAAACCACCCCAAACACACCACACCCCCAAACAACACACCCCCACCACACAACCCCCAACCCACCCAACAACCCCACAAACCAACACCCCCACCAACCCCACCCACACAAACACAACCCACCACAACCCCAACACCCACAACACCCACCACCCCCACAAACACACCCCAACCACCCCACAACCAACACAACCCCCAACACCAAAACCCACCAAACACCAACACCACCCCACACCAAACACCCACCCACCCCCCCAACAAACCCCCACCCCACCCACCACCCACACAACCAACTAAACCCACCCCACAACACAACCAACACCCCCACCACAACCACCACCAACCCACCACACAACACACACCCCCCAACACCAACCCCCAACCCACACCCCACCCACACCCCCACAACACAACACACCCACCCCACAAAACCACACCCACCAAACCCACCACCCAACACAACCCCAACCACCCCACCCCACAACACCAACCCACACACCACCACAACCACCCCACAACCACCAAACCCACAACCACCCACCCACCAACAACCAACCCCACAACCAAACACCCCCCCACCCCACCCCCAACACCCACAACACCCACAACCCACCACAACACACCCCACACACCAAAACACAAACCACCCACACCACACCACCCAACCACACCAAACCCAACAACAACACCCACCCCCACCAACACCCCACACCACCCACACCACCCCACCCCACCCCCCACACACCACAAAACACCCACACCAAACAACCCCCACAACACACCCCAACCCAAACAACACCACAACCCACCACCCAACCCACACCAAAAAACCCACCCACCCCACACCACACCCCCCACCAACCACCACAACCACAAACAACCCCACAACCCACCCACCACACCCCCCACCCACCAACCACACCCACCAACACACAACCCACCAAAACACCACACCAACACCACACCAACACCCCACACAACCCACACCAACCCACCCCCCCAACCACCACACAAACACCCCACACCCACCCCCCAACCAACACCACACCAACACCCACCACAAAACCACCAACCACCCCCACCCCACAACCCCACCCAACCACACACCCCACCACCAACACACCCCAACCCAACAAAACAACCCCACACCAACCCCCACACCACAACCCAACACCACAACACAAACCCACCACACACCCCCACCAACCCCACACCAACACCCCAACACCCCCACCACAAACAACACCAAACCACCACCCACCACCCCACAACCACAACACCCAACCACACCAACCCAACACACCCCAAACAACCAACACCCAACCAACCCAAACAAACCACCAACACCCCCACACAACACAACCACCCACACACCACCCCAACACACAACCAACACAACAACCCCACAAACCCCACAACACAACCAACCCAAACCCACCCCCACACAACCCCAACACACCCCAAACACCCAAAACACACCCACCCCACCCACCAAACACACCCAACACCCCACACACCAACCCCACCAAACACCCACAACACACCCAAACCCCACCCACCCACACCCAAACCCACACCCCACAAACACACCAACCCCCACCCACCACCACCACCCCCAACACCACCCACAACCACCCTCACCCACCCAAACCACAACCACAAACCCACCCAACCCCAACACACACCACCCACAACACCACAACCCCCACACCCACCAAAACAACACCCCAACCAACACCCCACCACACACCCACCAACCCACCCCAACACCAACAACCCCCAAACCCCCACCCACACCCCACACACACCCAACAACCCAACACCCACCACCACACCCCCACACCCCCCCACCAACCCAAACACACCCAACACTCCCCCCACCACCACACCAACCACAACAATACCCCACAAAACAACCACACAACCCACCCAACAACCCACCAACACCCACAAACCAAACAAACCCCACACCCACACCTCCAACAAACACCACACCCCCACACCCAAAACCCAAAAACCCCACACCCAACACAACAAACCCCCCCACAACCCCCCAAACCACCAAACCACCCCACCAACAAACCCACACCACCCCAACCACCCAAACCCAACCCCACCCCACCCCCACACCAACAAACCCCCCACCCCCAACCCAACCACAACCCACCAAACACACACCACAACCCCCCACACCACAACCAACCACAAACCCCACACAACACCAACACACCCACACACCACCCACCCCCCCTACAACCACCCACAACCCACACCCCCACCACACCCAACACCCCCAAACCACCACAAACCAACCAAACCACCCAACACCCCACCACCCACAACCCACACAAACACAACCCCCAACAACCCACAACACCCACCAACACACCCCACCAACCACCCCAACCACCCCACAACCACACCCCCACACCACAAACCAAACCCACCCACCCAACACCCACACCACCACCAACCCACAACACCCCAACCCACACAACCCAACCACCCCCCCAAACAAACAACCACCCAACCCACCAACACAACACCACACAACACCCACAACACCAACACCCACCACCCCAACCCACAACCACCACCAAACAACCCACCCACACAACCACAACCCAAACACCCCACCCCACCAAACCAACACCAACCACACACCACACAACCCCACCCCCACCACCCCCAACACCCACACCCCCAACCACAACCCCCCACACACCACACCCAAACCACACACACCACACCCCACCACCCCCCAACCACCACCACCCCACAACAACACCACACCCACCCCACCCCACCACCCCCACCACCACAAACCCCCACCACCCCCCAACCCACACCAACACCCACCCCAACCCAACACCACCCACACCCACCCAACCACCACCCCACCCCACACAACCACACACACCCCCCCACACCACCCACCACCCCCCCCCACAACCCCCCCCCCACCCCCCCACACACCCCCCACCCCACCAACCCACCCCAACCCCCCACCACACCCCCCACACAACCCCACACACCCCCAAACCCCCCACCCCAACAACCAACCCACCCACCCACAACCCCACACACCCACCCAACACACCCACCCCCACCACCACACCCCACCCCCCACCCCCACACCCACACCCCACCCCCACCAACCCCACACACACACCCCCACACCACCCACACACCAAACACCACACACCCCCACACCCAACACCCACACCCACCCAACAAAACCCCCCACACCCACACCACCACCCACCCAACCCCCCACCACACCACCAACCACCACCCAAAACAACCCCAACACAAACCCAACCCACCACCACCCACAAC
>JAWZYV010001938.1:0-14364 GCA_038373885.1 Cheiracanthium punctorium | reverse complement strand
TAAGAACTAAATCTAGAGCAGAATTTTTAATATAAGTGAAAGCAAGTCTAAACCAGTTTCTTTTTGCGTCGTGTCAGTCACAAACAGTTATTTTATTTTTTTAAACATTAAAAATCACACAAATTTTTATTGAAAACATAATACATAAGTGTATTTACTTTACTCTTCTATGATTCGTTACTGAAAGTTTAAATTTATTCTTAATTTATACTTTTGAACAAAAGTGAAACATACGGAAAATCTCAAATGTTGTGTAAGTCACACACGGAATTACCCACATATGCATCTTTCATAGCCTTCCGCTTAAAGTGTTTACTAAGCATTGAATCTGGAGCAGCTTTTAATATTCTATTCAATCAATCATTCTTTGGATAATCTTCCATCAGATTCGGTATTTCTTTTGGAGGTTTGAAACAGCAGAACTCGGACAATGGGACTACCTTATATGTTTGTTTTGCATCTCCTTTCTTAGTGGACCGGACACATTTCACATCAGTACACGACAGTTTATCCATAAAACAAATTTCTTTCCTAATAAAGAAAATAAAATGTTAATTATAATAAAAATAAGTGAAAAAAACAGATACTGGATTAGTAAGAAAATTATTTTAACTTTCACAAGAAAGATTGTTTTATTTTCAAATATGTTACCCTTTTTCCTTTTGGAAAGTTGATAACTCAACAATGAAGTTACACATTACTTTTATTTACCACCACTGTAATTTAAAGTATTTAATTAACTTCTTTTTAAATACTGACATTAATTAATGTTTATAGTACACACTCTAATTGGAACATAAGAAAAATGTTAAGCATGGATTATAGATTTTTGCAAATTATAGTTAATTCTTTTGTGAATATTCAAATAATGAATGCATTAAAAGAATCAGCAAATATTTTGGTAATATGCGTCGTACATAGAATGCATTTTACTGGACACAAATGAACAAAATAGGTTATAAAAGTTATTTTGTAATAAAATTAAAAAATAATATACAATTAATTGTTTTCGTTTTAAAATCTCAATATTTTAGAGTTATTATGGAAAAATTTTAAAAACAAAATTGTGAATTTGATCTTGAAGCTAAAGAATAAGAATTCCATTGTTGCTCTGCGAGACTATTTGTTTCCACTCACTGAATACTCAAAGCACCAATGACGGCAAATACAACACCACACTGCCCCCCCCCCCTGCTCAAAACAACAACAAAAAAAAGAATATTCGAAGGTATAGTACTTAAGTAACATCATTTTTATGTAAAGCGCTGCTGAAATAAAAATAAACTGATTTCTGATGAGGGAAGTAAAAAAATTGAAAATGTAATATTGTAATTATTGAACTGTAATGTGTAATGTTTTAATTTTTTTTTCAATAAATATATAATAGAAAAACTGAAATTTGCCAAGCATTAAAATACAAAAAAACCTCTGAAGTGAAAAATATAAAAAACTGCAGATTTGTATCATGCAGACACATGCCTGCATTGACATGCAGTTGTTTACCAGAGAGTATTTAGTGTTCTTTCCTTGTAAAATAATATGTTAAGGGGTAGTTCGACTTTAATTTTAAAAAAGTCAGTTGCAAATCACTCTAAAAGCAGAAATTGCTGCATATACATATACAATATCGATTGTATTATATAAATGTATGGACAGTCGAATGCCAAAACCCTGCCAACCTAAAATCTGCAAACTTCCGAAATCCGCACGCCTACTTCTAAATAATGAAATTTGCAGTCATCCACTAATGATGAAAATGTTAAAAAGTGTTTTAAATCCAGATAAATGTGATTTTGATGACGATGATGGGTAAAAAAAAAAAAAAATCCATACGTTAAATATTTAGAAGCAAAGTTCTGTAACAAAACAATAATTAAGGATAATATACAATTTTGAAAAAAAAAAAAATAAACTGAAAGTAGAAAAAAAAAATAATGTCTTGAAACAAACCACCATAGAACATGCTTTCAAAATAAAAAAAAGATGTACATTTTGAAACTATGTCTTTTTTGCTAGTCTTCATGTAATTTTTTTTTTTTTTCTCTTTTCTCCTATGCTTTTGTATTTACTGTGAAAACATAAGTAAAATACTTTTGACTGCGTTTTTATTTCATTGTAGTTTTATTCTGCTATTTAAAATCAAAAATGTAATGATTTATCTTTTATGGACTGAAATCTGCAAAATCCCGGTATCTGCACAAGCCATAATCCCAAGCTGTGCGGATATCTGTACTATAAAGTGCTTATAGCTTATATTTGATCATTATATGTGTTACTTAATCTCATAATTGAGTACATATTTCAGTGTTCATCCTAGGCGTTTTTCGAAGGGCGCTGCGCCCTGCCCGCCCTTTAAAGCAAAAAATCCCGCCCTACTTGCCCTTTCAAAAAAAATCGCCGCCCTTTTGCCACCCAAAAACAGCGCCTGCCTGCCGCTCTTCTAGCCCCGATTTCATTCATGGCGACATCCTCTCCCCTCTGTTTACATTTATTGCAGTGCGGCATCTCTTTCCTCTTTGTTGACATTAGTTAGCACCTTCACAGATTCTAGTGTTGAGTCTAGATTGATTTGGCAGGGCGCAGCGCCCGGCAGCTCTTTTATCGTCTTTTTAGTGCCCAGCTGCCCAATTTCTCTTCTTTCTGCCCCCTCCTTTTAAATTTTTATTATTCTTAGTCAACAATCACTACTTTTTTTTTTCTACATACCATTTGCGTCCCATCACGAAAATACGTTAAATAAAACGGCCCCTTCACAGATATACGATTGAGTACAATAACCCTATCATAAAAATAGGTTCGAATGAAAGCGCCCTTTCACAGAAACAGTCTATGAAATCGGATCTTTCCCACAAGTGTAATTTATTAAAATGCCTTTTTCAAATATTCTATTCTTTCAGATATAAATACTGTTAATGCCTTTTTTATTGTCTGTTTTCATTTGCGCGAGCTAGTAACCCGAAAAGGCCCCTAGTGTGTTTTGTTTTTGCTGACTCAAGTAAGAAGCCCGATCGCAGGGCAGAACTACGTCTACGTGGGCATTTCAGTTGGGAGTTGGGGGAAGAAAATACGGTTGGGAAATTCAAAATTTTATAAAGTTATCTGAATATTTCTGATTCCATTTGTCAATCCTCAAATATCAGTAGTTACGTTTGATAAATATGTAGTTGCGAGTTATCAAACAATCATTATTCCAGTGTTTGTCGCCAGCTGTTGCTCTTCTCGATGTTTTTAATAGTTTTGCACACTAACAAGTTTATTTTTTATTTCCTCTTTTTAATCGGCTTTCTTAGTACATATTATTCTTAATGTGTAACAGTTATTTACTAATCATATATAATTATAGATGATACAGAAAGTATGCCTTAGCAAAACGACGTTTTGCGATTCGAAAATTCTGCGGGATTTGTTTGTTATGGCAAGCCTAGACAAGGGATATCTCTTGTCTAGGCTTGGCGGGGAGGGGGGGCTTGGTTGGATGACTTTTTAAGGAGTTCTAACTTGTATTGACTTTACATCTGGATGAAACCGACCAAAACTCCAGACCGACAGTCGCGCGGCCGGGGCCCAAACGTGGAAACTTCAACACTTCAGCCGTCAACCATGTTCAGTGGCTTTATCCACTCAAATCAGTCTGAAAATCAAGCGATTTGCGAATACAGCAATTGAAACACATTATTCTTTTGCCAAATTAAGAGCATAATAATGATCTTTTGCTATTGCAGTGTAGCACCAGGGTTATTGGCTCCCGGTGCGGTCCTTCAGTTTGCCGCCCCATTCTTTTTTAAGTTTCAGCATTCTGCCCCCCATTTCGGCCTTTTAGTTTTCCACCATATTATTTTTAGGTGTCCTGTCGGCCACCATCTTTGTTTTTACCTTGCCGCCCGTGCGGACCCCCCCCCCCCTTTATATTGTACTAAAGTGGAGCAACTGCAGAATTTAGTAAATCAGACTATTGACAAGATTTGGTATTCTGACTATTCGTATTATGTATCTTCCGATTTTTAAAAAGTTCTCAACATTTTAATGAATGAAGCAAAAATAAATAAATAAATAAATAAATAAAAAATAAAAGCAATAGAAAGCTATTTCTGGGAAAGAATGTCTTAAGAAAACAAATAGTGTCTTAAGTTATTCATAAAACTGTCATCAATTTAAGCTTATTTTCAGTTTTTAAAAACTAAAAAACAAAAAAATTCGAAATGATTCTGGAAGTTTTTTTAATATGTAATTTGTTTGAGTACTTTTGACAACAGGATGTTAATTATTTTTATTATTTTAAGCTGATTAAAAACATTTGATAGTTAAAATATTTAATACTTTTTTTATTTTAAAAGTATTAAAGCAAGGTTGAAGAACGAAAATTTAGTGTTTTTAAAGAGAACTTTTTAAGTATGCTACAAAAAATTAAAAATAAAGCTATGAAAGATAAATTATTTAAAATATAAACTTTATTTCACACATTTGGACAATTCTGTAAGTTAAAAAAAATATTTATTTTATACCTGCTAAAAAACTTACATGTAGTAATTATTTTTATTTTAAATAGTGCTTTTTAAAAAACATATTCACTTTTCATGAATGAGCAAGCATTAAATTAGAAGTGAAAGAGGAATAACAAATATATTTCAGTGATTTGATTTGATATGGTGTTGTACATTCCAACCATAGGATGTATTACAAAATTTGCATGACTATGTCATTTTTTCCAGCAATCTTCTGTGTTCTGAATTAAATTTCCCAATTTCTGTAGTTATCAATTGATGGATGAGTTAAATTGTTTGATGCAATTTTAATAATGTCTAATAGTAATAAGGGTAACTTTGAAAATCTTTACTTGGTACTCATTCAATAATTATTGCAAACAAAAGAATTTAAATAAAATTCTGATTTATATAATTAAATTTTATACATCCTGCATTGCAGAAATATTATTTTTATTACATGCTAAACGCATCTACCCTAATCCATTTACACTGACAGTCCTTTTCTGTTTAAAAGTTTGTACCAATATAGGTGAAATGTCATATATGAATGAGATCCAGTAATTGTGGTCCAGTAGTGATAGTGTCATAAAATTGAAGAACATAAATTAGCAGTCCCTCTGCCTTCCTCTACTGCCTAACAAATCATGTCTGGCTAAAAATTTCTGAAACCTTCTTCAATAAATGTACTATTCTTATAAATAATAAACATGTAAGTTATGTAATTTTGAGCAAAAAAAAAATTAAGCAGAAAATTCAAAATTACTTTTACTAAAACTTCTTTTTTTTTAAATCAAAAACTTATCTACAGATTTAATTCACATATTTATGTCATGCTTAGAGCAAAATATTATCAACAAATCCTTTTTCCTATTTCGCTTACACTTACTTCTGCAGGATATTTTCTCCAAAAGATCAGGGTAAAAAACTAAGACAAATTGGAAAAAATCTAACTATGCATTGTAGTCAGAACATATATTACAACTCTACATGTTAAAGTTTCGGGGATCAGGTAGTTTCAAACCAGTGTCTATATATGTTAGCTACCTGTACATTCTCGTGGAACCCCAAAGTGCCTTTTTTAAGAACAGGGTGCCCTTTTTGAAATTTCCCCCCTGTCGACCCTTTTTTTCTAGAGTCAACACTATTCTAATCACCTCCTCTTGTAAGTTAACCATTTTTTTATGCCTATATAGCTATACATGAAAATTTTTAAGTGCCAATTATTTTATATGTAGACTCCTCACCCCCTCCCTAAAAAAAAAAAAAAAAAAAAAATTAGATACGATAAATACAGATTTAATATGAAAAAGCATTGTATTGTTGGCTGACCTTTTTTCTAAAAAAGTAAATGGCAATATTCGCTTAGTATATACAGGCACGTATCCAGAAAACAGTTTGGAAGGGGGGGGGGGGTCCAAACGGTAAAAAAGGTTGAATTTTTCACAAAAAGACTATCATTTTCATTTTAGTAACAAAAATGAAAATTTCGGGGGGGGGGTGTGTGGCTGGACCCCCCTAAATACGTTCTTGATATATATATATATATATATATTACCTTGATATATACACTGCTGGCCACCCAAATTGCAACACCAAGAAAAACAAGAGATATCACAACAAAATTTATTGTGTAGATAACATGTTGACCAAGTAACAAATGATTAAATTTACAGCATTCTATGAAGCGTGGTTCCTGCCAAAATCAGTACCCAGAGTAGCCGCCGTTGTTGGAGATCACAGCTGCCACACGCCTCGGCATTGATTCAAAGAGACTTTGAATGTGTTCTTGGGGTACAGCAGACCAAGCAGCTTCCACACGTTGCCAAAGTTGATCTGGTGTGACAGCTGGGGATGAACTCTGGGTCAGTCGTTGAGCAACCATGGACCACATGTTTTCTATCGGCGAAAGATCCGGAGAGCGCGCCGGCCAGGGAAGCAATTCAATCTGGTGATTGACGAAGAACCCTTGGACAATGCGTGCCACGTGTGGCCGTGCATTATCCTGCTGAAATATGGCTGTTGGCAAGCCCTGAAGGTAAGAAAGGACAACTGGCTCCAACACCTCGGAGATGTAGCGCTGGCTGGTTAAAGTACCGGCAATGCGTACTAGAGGAGTGCGAGAGAGATATCCGATACCGCCCCATACCATAATACCCGGTGCAGGACCAGTGTGACGGTGCATAATGCAGCTGTTCAGCATCCTCTCTCCACGGTGTCTCCAGACTCGAATCCGACCGTCGTGGTGTTGCATACAGAAGCGTGACTCGTCAGTAAAGAGAATTTCATTCCATTCTGTCGTCCACATCCTTCTTTCATCGCACCATTGGCGGCGGAGACGTCTGTGGTTCCGCGTCAGAGGTAGACAAAGCAACGGACGTCTTGCGGACAGACCATTCTGCTGTAAACGACGTCGAATGGTACGCGCAGACACTGGATGATGCGTTACAGACTGAATCTGCTGTGATATGGTTCGTGATGTGACTGAGCGGTCCGTCACTGCCATGCGTACAATCTGCCTGTCATCACGTGACGTGGTGCACTGAGGTCGATGCGGTCGATCACGTCTGTCCGTCGTACCCTCCTGCACCCAACGATCACATATCCGCATCACAGTTGTTTGGTTTCGTCCAATACGACGACCGATTTCCCTGAAAGATAACCCACAATCTCGGTATGCCACTATCCTTCCTCTGTCAAACTCGGATACTTGATCAAAAGATGATCGTTGTTTCCTACGAGGCATAATTTATCGTTTTTTTGAAAAAAAAAGCAAGAAAAACACAATTGCTGTACTTGAAACCGTCGAAATCTCCAAGCCTTAAATAGCGCTTTGAGGTGGCGCCACAGGCGCGCTTGATGTGCGTCTGCGCTGAAATTCTAATCATTTGCATATCTCACCTCAGCTAATGCATGTTGTAAATTTCATATTATTTGCATGCTTCCTTCAGGGTGTTGCATTTACGATGGCCAGCAGTGTATATATATATATATTCATATAGTGCCTCTTTATATTCTGACGTGCCCTTGAAAGCTTAAATTGCACTTTTTTAAGGACTAGCACCCTGCCCGTTTTTCATCCTAGGATGATCTCTGCATATTTTTTTTAATTCTCTTGCTACATTACTTATTAAAAATATGATTATTCAAAACAACTCAGTCAACAATTGAATCTTTCAATTTTTTCACACCCATAATATACAATTTTGCATTAACTAGGCACAGCTACAAGGAAAACCAGTATGCACTTTTTTGTTGGTATACTAAAATAAAATGTACATTATTTGCAAATGATTTAATAAAAATTTATTCAGCACAATTTCAGGTTAACTTTATGGATTGAATTCCTAGACAAAAGCAACTGATTCCAGAGAATTTAATTGCGTACTTTTCAATTAAAAGCACTAAATCTGCAAAAAATTTGGTACGATAGTAGAAAAGTAAATAAAAAGAAAACGGTTTAAACATAACCATTGTTTGGTTCTTTATTTCCAACTACATTCTGAAATATTAAGGAATGGTATTATGACTTTCAAATTTAAACAAAACATAACTATTTTTATGCATACAGAGGTTTTTGAGTGAAGTAAGTTTCTTTAAAAAATTGATGCAAAAACTATTGAGGACGGTAATCATTTGAGTCACATACTCTTTCATCTTTAAAAAACACGATTAAAACAAACCATGTGAAAATAAAAACACTTATAAAATAGTCTATATGGAGTGTAGGATTAGGCAATAAATGAGCTTTTAAAGTGGAAAAAAAATGATATATTTAAATATAAAATATGTCTCACTTGTAACAATGTAATAACACAGCAACTTGATGTTTGCAAATGCCGGCTCGAGCTTTGCAGGTACAGGAACTTTCCTTTATGGTCAAACAACTCGCTTTTTCGAATTTTACAATTACTGTGTGGGGAATAGAATGGGCTGAAGTAGTCTGAAAATGATCAGATACTTCCATTATCTTGTCAGTGTCTTTGGTTATGCCACATATTATCAAATGGCTGGATCTTAAAAGATTTTCGCCTTCAATAAATGAGCGACTCTCACTCTTGTTAGCACAGTCTGCATAATTGAAGATACTAGTTGAGTCTAAACTTAAATCCATCACAATTATGCAAAAAACCAACGTTAAATAAAGAAAATTAGCAAAAAAACAACGCTTGGTCAAGTGGCCAATACTACTGCTTATGAGATAATGCATAATGTAAGCAAAAGCAAGCACGTAGCCCCATCGGGGGCTAGACGCTTGTCAGATGGTTATTCATATTCTTTGTTTCCACGTGGCCACGGGCGCCGACTTGTAAAAATTATTGGGGGGGCTCGTATCCTTACGGAGGGGGGGGGGGAACCACAAAATCCTCCCCTCCGTCAGTAGAATAAAGGGATTCAGAAATTTCAAAATGTGCTTTTTTAACATAACACTTTCATCAAAATAAAAGACATTCCATTTAATAAATTTTTTGAACTCATTTTTTAAATTAAGTAGTGTTGCCTCTAGATTAATTTGGCAGGGCGCAGCGCCCGGCGGCCTTTTTGTTATCTTTTTAGCGCCCGGCGGCCCTTTTGTCGTCTTTTTAGCGCCGGGCGGCCCTATTTCTCTTCTTTCTGCGCCCTCCTGCTTTTACATTTTTATTATTATTCGTCAACAATCAGCACTTTTTATTTCCTACATACCATTTGCGGCCCATCACGAAAATACGTTAATTAAAACGGTTACGATTGAGTACAATAATCCCATCATAAAAATATGTTCAATTGAAAACGGCCCTTTCACAAAAACCGTCTATGAAATTAGATCTTCCCCACAAATGTAATTTATTAAAATGCTTTTTTCAAATATTCTACTCTTTCAGATCGAAATACTGCTACTGCCTTTTTCTTTGTTTCATTTGGGCGAGCCCATCCGAGTTACCCGAAAGGGGCCCCTCTTGTATGTTTTGTTTTTGCTGACTCAATCGAGAAGAAGCCCGATCGGCATTTCACTTAGGAGTTGGGGGAAAAAAATACGGTTGGGAAATTCAAAATTTTCTCAAGTTATCTAAAAATTTGTGATTCCATCTGACAATCCTCAAATATCGGTGGCTACGTTTATAAATATGTAGTTGCGAATTATCAAACAATCATTATACCAGAGTTCGTCGCCAGCTGTATATAATTATTGCTCTTCTCGATGTCTTTAATAGTTTTGCACACTAGTAAGTTGCCCTCCCCCGTAAATGATTTGCTCTTTTTAATGGACTTTCTTAGTACATATTATTCTTAATGTATAACAGTTATTTACTAATCATATGTAATTACAGATGATACAGAAAGTATGCCTTAGCAAAACGACGTTTTGCGATTCGAAAATTCTGCGGGATTTGCTTGTTTGTTATGGCAAGCCTAGACAAGGGATATCTCCTAAGGGGGGTGCCTTGGATGGATGACTTTTTAAAGAGTTCTAATGTGTATTGACGCGTACATCTGGATGAAACCGACCAAAACTCCAGACCGACAGTCGCGCGGGCGGGGCCCGCCAAACGTGGGAACTTCAGCACTTCAGCCGTGTACCATGTTCAGTGGCTTTATCCACTCAAATCGATCTGAAAATCGAGCGATTTGCGACGTTTTTCGAATACAGCAATTGAAACACATTATGCTTTTGCCAAAATCAGAGCATAATAATGATCTTTTGCTTTAGCAGTGTAGCACTCGGATTATTGGCACCCGGTGCGGCCCTTCAGTTTGCCGCCCATTCTTTCTAAGTTTCAGCATTCTGCCCCAATTTCGGTCCTTTAGTTTTCCAATTTATTATTTCTAAGTGTCCTCCCGGCCACCAAGCATTTTCTTTTTTTTTTGCTGCCGGGGCAGACCTCCCCTCCTCTTATTACGCCACAGTTTTAATTATATAAAAGTGGGGTAAATGCAGAATTTAGTAAATCAGACTATTGACAAGATTTGGTATTCTAAATAATCATACACACCTTCTGATTTTTAAAAAAAATTCTCAACATTTTAATGAATGAAAAAAGGGAAAAAAGTAATAATAAAAGCAAAAGAAAGCTAGTTCTGGGAAAGGATGTCTTCAGAAAACAAATTGTGTCATAAGTTAACAGCTAGGTTATTCATAAAACAAACTGTCATCAATTTAAGCTTATTTTCAGTTGAAAAAAAAAAATAGAAATAATTCTGGAAGGTTTATTAATAAATAATTTGTTTAAGTACTTTTGGCAACAGGATGTTGATTATTTTAATTATATTAAGCTGATTAAAAACATTTGATAGTTAAAATAAACTATTGATTACTTTTTTATTTTAAAAAGATTAAAGCAAGGTTTAGAAAGAAAATTTAGTGTTTTTAAAGAGACCTTTTTTAACTATGTTACAAGAAATTAAAAATAAAGCTTTATGAAAAATAAATTATTGAAAATATTTTAAACTTTATTTCATACTTTTGGACAATTCTGTGAGTTAAAAAAAATATTAATTTTATACCTGCTAAAAAACTTACATGTAGTAATTATTTTTATTTATTTTAAAGAAATATATATAGTACTTTTTAAAAAACTTATATTCACTTTTGATGAATGAGCAAGCATTAAATTAGAAGTGAAACAGGAATAACAAATATATTTCAGTAATTTGATTTGATATGGTGTTGTACATTCCAACCATTGGATGTATTACAAAATTTGCATGACTATGTCATTTTTTCCAGCAATCTTCTGTGTTCTGAATTCAATTTCCCCAATTTCTGTAGTTATCAATTGATGGATGAGTTAAATTGTTTGATGCAATTTTAAATAATGTCTAATAGTAATAAGGGTAACTTTGAAAATCTTTACAATAATTATTGCAAAGAAAAGAATTTAAATAAAATTCTGATTTATATAATTAAATTTTATACATCCTGCATTGTGTGCAGAAATTTTATTATTTTTATTACATGCTAAACTCATCTATCCTGATGCACTTACACTGACAGTCCTTTTCTGTTTAAAAGTTTGTACCAATATAGGTGAAATATATGAATGAGATTCAGTAATTGTGGTCCAGTAGTGATAGTGTGATAAAATGGAGGAACAAAAATTAACAGTCCTTCTGCCTTCCCCTACTGCCTAACAAATCATGTCTGGCTAAAAATTTCTGAAACCTTCTTCAATAAATGTAATATTCTTATAAATAATAAACATGTACGTCATGTAATTTTGAGAAAAAAAATTAAGCAGAAAATTCAACATTACTTATATTAAAATTCCTTTAAAAAAAAAATCAAAACTTCTAGTTATGTAGATTTAATTCACATATTTATATCATGTTTAGACCAAAATATTATCAACAAATTATTTTTCCTGGTTCGCTTACATTTACTGCTACTGGATATTTTCTCCAAAAGAAGGGGGGGAAAACTAAGACACTTTGGAAAAAATCTTACCATGCAATGCATTGCGAGTCAGAACACATATTACAACTCTACATGTTAAAGTTTTGGGGATCAGATCGTTTCAAACCAGTTTCTATATGTTATCTACCTATGCATTCTCGTGGAACCCCAAAGTGCCCTTTTTGGGAACAGGGTGCCCCTTTTGAAATTTCCCCCCTGGCGGCCCTTTTTTCTAGAGTCAACACTATTAAGTATTTGAAGTCAAGATCTCGAATCAGTCTTCAGTACACATATGCAGAAATCAAATCTCCCTTCCGAAAGATCAGGTGAAGTTTCATTAAGTCAATAACAGCAAAACAAAGAAAATCTTTTTCGAAATGTATTTAATGATGATTTCATAGGAAAGAAAATGCATACAATCAAATGTGGAAAACTGTTCTGCAAAACATTACTCCAGTTAATATTTCAAAATACCCTAGAAGTACAAACGAGACGAAATACTAAAATCCGGATTATTTTATTTACTTGTAACCATTCATCAGAGATAATTTTTACTAATATATAATAGTATTTTTTATTACTACATGATGAAATACCCATAAATTGAATAGATTTTAATTAAATGTCGCACTATTTTAAGGCAGAAAAACTGATCACATTTAAATTACATTTCTTTGACAACTTTTTACAGATTACATTTAAAATTATTTAAAAAAACATAAACAACGAAGTAATAAATACCTCATTTCCATGTATTAAAACAAATGAAACAAATATACAAACAATCATACAAAGTTACAAGTCCTCTCTTCTACACATACATATTAAACGGATTTCCGTGATTTGAATTGTAAAAACAAAAACAAATAAATAAATAAAATATACTTTTAAATTCATTCTCATAGTATTTGCACAGCAGAAAAAAAATTTTTTTTTCAATAGTATCATCCTTGCTAACATTTAAAAATGGTTTAACAAAGAAATCCAAGTGCGAGAATATATCAAAATTCAGAGTCTGCATTATTTTAGGTATTCATAAACATTTTAATACTGAAAGTTTCATTTTACATTACTAGGAGCCAAGGCCCCTAGACTCGCTACCCTCGCTTTTCGTATGAGGCATTCAGCCCCTAATAAGCATGGACTAAGAAGGTTCAGGACAATCATCCAAGCATTGTGAAAGAACTAAATGAAATCTGCCAGAAAGGTGGCGCTGGGAGTCGTACTCATTAATTTTTTGGCGCATGCGTCGTGTGCTTGTAACTGAAACATAAACAAATATCAACGGAAGCACAGCAAGGACCGATTGTTGATTTCCATTTGCAGTTTTCAAAAGAAAAAAAAGGTTAATGTTTTTAAAATGTCAAATAGTTTTTCTATTTAACATCGCCTTATCATTTGAAAACAGTAAGCTTTTATTTAATCGTAGATTTCGTTTTCAGCAACCTTTGAAAAATGTAATCGTTCCATCTATTAAAAAAATGTACTGAAAATTTTGATAACTATATCTTCAATCTAAATTAATTTTATCCTACTGAATATATTATTCGCAACTTCCATTATTCTAAACTTATATTATTCGCAAATATTCAATTTATAACTTGTAAAACGTGTCTGCAGCTCGTGCATTGCACAAATATATAAAAAAACAAAACAAATATAAACGCTTTTTTTTTAAAAAGCCTAAGTCAAAAATATCTGGCATAATTGTAAATGGTAGTAAAGGGAATTAAGATGATTCAGTATTGCATGGTAATTAAAGTGAAAAGCTTCTTAAAAAAAATATAAAAACTTGTTAATATTTACTTATAAGGTGTTGATGAGCCGGTGAAATTGCTAAAGTACACTTTGTGCTAAAACTGACTTTTTTTTAATACTTAACTAAAATTTATAATTGTAAACTGTATTTCATTTTGAATTATGCAATTTTCAAGTAATAAAACCATTTGTAGCGAAGCTTAATATGGGAAATAATGCTTCAATGTCTTTTGTGGTTCAATTATTAAATGGTGTATAAAAACATGTTTGACTCTGTTGCTATGTAGTTTTTAATCACCATAGCCACCGAATACTCTTTACAGTTGTATCATATATATATATATATATATATATTTTTTTTTATCAAGTTTGTGTGTGTGTATTGTCTGCATTGTCATAAAATAAGTAAATTCAAATTTTAGTCACAGATAAGCAACTGACTTACTTTTGATTGCAGACGTGAGTTTTTTCTTTTGAACGCTTGCAACTTATAGTACATTGAATACTTCCTTTTTTGTGAGGTTTCTTTGTTGGATTTAGAAGAAAGTTTTTTCCTCATCAATGTGCATTCATTGCACCACATCCTTTTCCGTCCCGGGGAATTGGCAATCAGATGAAAAAAAATCTGACAGGTTGACATTTTTCTTAAAAAATAAAAATTATATTAACTTACATGAAAATAATGGTAATAGAAATGCACACATTTGAATAATACAGGAATAGAGAACACACTCATCATTAATTCCTGGGCAC
>JAWZYV010001936.1:0-38243 GCA_038373885.1 Cheiracanthium punctorium | reverse complement strand
TCTAATAATCTGTATATTCCATTATGTGGGATAACATTGGGTGATCATTACGGTTTGGTATATTGAAAGTTTTGTCCAATAATCGGGATTTTTCTTTAATCGATATTACGTTAACAATTACATAAAAAATACGAAATGATCTTGACCCCGGTATTTGTGTGTATGCTTCTTACCACAGAAATAATATTTTTACTATTATCATTATGACAACGTAATAGAGATCAAGCGGAAAATAAAGAAAATTATTTTCAAAACTATCTGCAATGGAGTTAAATTTCTTTCTTTCTTTTTTTTTTTTTCATTTCTCAGCCCGTTTCAATATAAAACTTATAGTATTCAACGTCCTTGGTCAAAATGTCACATTTGATGGATTAAAATCGTTCATTAAAAAAATAAAACTAACTAAAATAAAGTTAAGTCATTTGCTTTAAAGACACTATTGAAGTATAGCATAGAAGTAAAATATTTTTTGAAAATAGAAAAGAATACTAAACCAACTTACTCTTTCAACTATTTTCGATGGTAAAAAGTGCCGCAGAATTTGATAGATGTATCGTACTGAAACATTCTCATTCAGAATATCAATTCTTTTAATACTCAAAGGCAATGATCTCTAAAAAACATTTGTAAAAAGATATTAAATTGAAATTAAAATAAAGGAATACACATAGACACACTAAATAGGAATAAGTTATCTGCACAATATGCAGTAAGCATTGAGCCGGCTTTAACCCATTAAGTACATACTCGTATATTAGTGTACATGTACCGGGTTAACAAATATATATACAAATTAATACAAATTTAGCTAGAAAATGTTCACAAGCACACTGCCTTGACAGCAGGATTTCACACTGATGTCCGCAAAGAATTTAATACTTAATTTTGAATTTCCGAAAATAATTTATTTTTAATTCAAAAAACTAAGGCGCATTGACAAGAAATATTTTATAATTATATTCGTTGGTAAGAAATTTATATTATATTACAAAATCATCAATGCTTGTATTATCATGTTTGATGGTCTCCTTGTTATTTATAAAAGTAGAGGGAACATTCTGGACATTCAGCTGTTTTATGAAAATATTTTCCATTCATTTATTCAACAAATGCTCTGTTTTATCCATAAAGTACTTTAACTATATTTTTTTACTTTAAATTATGTCAATTTTGACTTTTTTTTGAAAAAAAAACTATTTGTTGTAAAATATTCAAAGACTAAATAAAATTTATTTTGTGAAATTAGTTTCTTAAAATTAAAATTTTAAATTCCAATAGTAAAGAATTAATGTAATAAATGCAATAATTTTTTTTTTATTCCTTACTTCTACACCAAGGTATTTCTTGTAAGCTTGGAAAAGTGAAAAATACACAGAAGGTGGTTTGTCCTGGCAATCTAGAATTAGTACAATTCCCTTCGTCGTAGGTAGCGGATATGTAAGAATCGTGTCGATACCTGCTATTGCATAGTTAGCTACGTCTTCTAAGTCGTATTTTTCTAAGTTTATATCTGAAAGAAAATAAGAAGAAAAAAAACGAAATTAAGAGCCTGAATGAAAACAAAAAACATTCAATTAATATATCAATCGAAGAAAAAAGAAACATATAACGTGATTTCATTTTGCTATTTTCATTAAAAATAAAAGCTGAATGTTAGAACTTAGCAAATTGTACACTAATCCAGAGTTTAAAAAAAATGTAGAATAGGGCCAGGTGGTGAAAACTACATAATCAGATATTTAAAAAAAAAAATCTTTAAAACCTGACTACTACATTATTTTTTCTAAAACGCTTCCTCATAATACCACTTTTCACTTACACAGATTTAAAAATAAGCATTTTTTGTTGAATTTTCACCATACTGCGTTACATTTAATGCAGCTACTTTTTTTTCCAGTAAGGGAAAGTTGAGATTATACTCAGTTAAGTATCTAGTTGAATAAAAAAAAAATTAGTTAATACAAAAGTGAAAGACAGGTTACACATTTTTCTAAACACTCTGTAATACATGTAAGATTATCTGCAATGTTAGGAGGGGAAAACCATTCCCGAAATATTAAATAAATACGTAGTGATCTCAAGTTAACCCTCCCACTGCTAAGTCCGTGTTTACCCGTTCTTGGAAAACGCCTCTCGCGTCTGATTGCGTACGCTAGAATGGGAATTCAATGAATTTTTCAGTATCTCCTCGACGGATTGCGGATATAAGTGTCCCCATTGTGTGTAAGGCGTGCTTTTGTGGTTTCACGGGTTATCCTTTGTCGGCGAATCCCGACTGGTCATTAAAATCTTTAATTTTTTTTTTTTACCCTGCTCTGTCCCCCCGCCCGCTTTTACAAAGCCTGCACATGCAAACTGACCATTAAAAAACTCTCCTCTTACCGTGCAGCGTATGGCAAACGGAGTCAGCGTTGGCCTTAAAATGCTTCAAAAACGTCAAGGTCGCGTTTTCTCACTTACCTGATTTGATTCTCAAACAGACAAGATGGTGTCCGGAAGCCGTTGCTTTCCCCTCTGAAAGGGCCACATTTAGGAAAACATGTCTTACTGTCTAAATATGTAATGTTCCTTGTGATAATTCTACGAGCTTTAGTAGTGTTTAAAGTTTACAAATAGTGGTGCATTAGAGAAGAAGGGCTCAGAGGGTTCCAACTCTCCCATCCCATGTCCTTAGTTGAAGGGAGAAAGTAAACACAATTTAGCACAATCATGGTGTCTTTTTTGGTTATAAGTTGATAGATGCATACTTAGAGGTCTGCGCCGCACGGAAATTCACGGCGACGGCGCGCCGCTGAGTGGGAATATTTGTAAAAAAGGGCATAATGAAAATGGGTGCATGCGTACAGACACACACATATATGTATAAATTGGAGCTAAAATGAGATCTTTGAAGATTAGAATTTTTATGAAAACTAGTCTTGAGAATGATGTTCTGCGATTACGGCCTATTAGCTGCACGTGGGCTCCCGGCCGAGGGGTGGAGTGTAGCGATCACTATTGTGTTCGGACTCGGAGGGAGGAGGGCTCGATCATATTTGTCTTCAATTTGTACAAACGGCAAAATTTATGATATTCTATCCATTAAGCAATTGTCTTTCATTTATCTATTAGTTGAAATGTCGGGCTAGGGCTCCGAATTATATAATATTACTTGGGCGGGCTCGAATTAAATCCTCGGGCTCGGACTTTAAAAAAATGAG
This sequence comes from Cheiracanthium punctorium, assembly GCA_038373885.1. Lineage (NCBI taxonomy): Eukaryota > Metazoa > Arthropoda > Arachnida > Araneae > Cheiracanthiidae > Cheiracanthium > Cheiracanthium punctorium. The sequence goes on along the minus strand of JAWZYV010001936.1, from coordinate 35,043 downwards.
CTGGAACTCATCTCTAGAGGAGTGCTCTCCGTAGGGGGTCTTCCTAAGGGGTCCTAACCCGTATCTACTCTAAGTTTCGAAGGAAACCACGGAAAACTACGAACGTTTAAGTCGGCGGACGCGACTTGTTTTGAACCAGGCCCCCTCCGTCTCCCAGTTCAGAGAGCTATGCGCTCGGCCACTAGTCGGGCTCCAGAGTATGAGCATGCCGTTGTGGTACACTTTTAAAAAATGTTTCTGCTGCAAAACTGAAACAATAGATTTTATCAAAATCGGGTAGGTTTATGTTATTTATATGCGCATTCACAATGCATATAGTTATCAATATACGAATGAAGCATTATTTGCTTTAAAGCATTTTTTTATTCTCAATAACCTTCTCATGAACCCTTCCAAACCTATAATCTTCTTTTGAGGTATAATGCAATGTTTAAACAGTTTTTAAAGATATCAAATTACCCATTGGCTAAAAAAAATTAAATTGTATCTTTACAAGTTACTAGCGTTAAGAAGTATCCGAACAAAAATAAACAACTGAAAGTTTTGGTACATTTTTTTTTTAAAGTTTTGAAGCGATTGTACACAGTGGTGTAAAATCAGGGTTCTTTGACGGCGCGCCTGCCTAGACCTCCTCGGCGCAGACCTCTATACATACTGAGATTCCTCCCCCCCCCCCCCACTATCCAATTGAATTGCTACACTACTGCTTACAATAGGCCATCTTCTGCTGCGTATTTTATAATACAGGAATATAATTAGAAGAAAAATGTGAACAATTTTAAATCCAAACTAACATGATCGAAAATATCTTTTAAGCATTTAATTCGGAAATTTCTAAACTTCGCTCGTCTATTGATGTCCGTGTTGTTTTATTACGGCAAATCTACACGGGGACTGCAGACTTTAAAGGTTTTAACGTTACATCCAAAGAAAGCAGTACAAAACTCTAGATCGTTAGATCACAAGCCAGTGTTTAGTGCCTTATCCATTAGCGATTCTTCTACGGTCTACAGACAGATTAAGACCTAAAATAGTGTATCGTTAGGATCTAACTCTATAAATACTGTAATTACTTTAAATAGAACAAAATAGATTTAAAAATTAAAATTTGAATAGAGTATGGAAAAAAGACTTAAAATTATAAAACAGTTTCTTGATAATAAAAAGTAATTCATGTCATAAAAGTAGTTTCCTCTCTATTCTAAAAAAAGTAAAGGCCGCTGGCGCTGTCAAAGCTTGTTGACTTATCTCCTCCGCTTATTGACTTATCTCCTATCGTTTGTTGACTTATACCCTTGGGATTTGAGTTTCGACTAAGGTACCCACAGATTCGAAAAATTCCGAGGAACCTGCTAAGCTGACTTAAATTTCGAAAATCGAATTATTTTAGAAAATATTAATAAAAAACTGAAAAAATAAACATAATGGTTGCCAGATTTGGCATAAAATCATTCATTCCTTTGCAACAAAGCGTTTCCAAGTATCTAGAATCGCGTGAAATTTACAAACATCAGTTAGAATTACCCCCATTTTACGCCAAAATAAAAACTATATGAAATAAGTACCTCGAAATGTGTTACACAAAGTTGAAAATTTTCAAATAGTAAGTTCGCTTAGACAACAGGAGTTTAGAATTAGCGATTATTCGTTTTTCCAAAATAGAATAACTAATATCTTGAAAATGAAAAATAATTAAAATGCAGATTATTTTAAAGCCGGTTCTGTCCAGCTGGATTATTTTCTACCAGTAGAAATATTTGCGGCGTTAACTATGCCATTATAGTAGTTATAGTACACTTTGGATATTTGCGAGCGCGATGAGATGGTATAATTCGTGGTTCTAAGTACGCCAATCTGCAAACGATTATGTAAATGAAAATATGGAAAACGGTTTTCCGGTAACCTTAAATGAACAGTAATTATAGGTTGTGAGCATGTGTAAATCGCCAAATAATGAAAAGTCGCCATGGGTGGCAAGCTATCCTATCTGTTCCGTAGCTTTTATTAACTTTACATGTACGCAAGTCACCCAATAATGAAAAATCGCCATGGGTGGCAAATTCGCAAAGTGTCCAATAGGTTTTACATTATTAAAAATACAGCTGAAACAGATGTTCTGATTTTATTACGCTTTAGCTCCTAATTAATATAACTTTTGAATGGCAACATTAAACATCATTGTGTTTCTGAGGAGTGCAAATAATTTTTCCAGCGATGATAAGCGGAGTCCGCACTCCAGGTGGAGTATAGCTCAGGACCCGTACAACACGGATTTCCATAACAAAATATCTTCCGTGTTATGAGGGGGAGGGGGTCTACTGTAGTGTGAAGTTTAAATTTTTATGTACCAATGAACATGCAACAACAAGCAATGTGTAGCTCAGTAACATTCCATCTGATCCAATCTTCGGGTTTTGTCTGTTGAAATTATGTCTTTTTTACGAATAAGCCTTATTAGGGGCCGAATGCCTCTTACGAAAAGCGAGCGTAGCGAGTCTGGGGGTCTTGGCCCCGAGTAAAAAAGAAAAAAGAAATGAAGATTATTGTTTGATTTAAGTGCTTCATCAGTACCATCACACAATGTAACAAAAACTGAACATTTCGGCAATTTAGTTGAAATATACGTATACGTATATGCCTCAGGGCACCAAATACTCAGTTTGGTTCCCTGGAACAAACTAGAATATTGAGTGGAGATTTCAAGTGTCAGATTTGAGAAACAAAAGTTAGGGATAATGATATAATTTAAATCAAAACAAGGATAAAAACATCCTACTATTTATTTAAATTTGCTTTTTCCAGAATAAATCAGATGGAAGACCACAGTCATTTTTTGTCAAAACAAGCATTTGCTTTTATATTAATAATAAAAATAACTATGAAAATAAAATTTCTGTTATCTACAAATAAGTTCTATTGTTAAAACTGGAATTAAATTTTGAATTTCTAAATTATTAATAAACGATGCACGTTTATTTGATATGGATGGGAAACCTAGAGAAATTCTGTCGAACGCGCACATCATAAACATGCATTATTTAAGCATTTTTTATAAGAAACATTCTAAAAATGATGACGTGAAAGGAAAATAAAAAAGAAAGAAATATTGAGGAAAAATGAAAAAAGTAAATTTGTTAAATTTATGCATACGTTGGGTGAAGGTGGGGGGGGGGGGGTCCCTTCCGCAGAAAGCCCTTCCACATTCCACATTTCGTGATCCCTTCCACATAAAGAGTCTTCTTCGTAGCGTCTTTTCAAAGATGATAGCGAACATGTTAAATGTGAGTTATTTGAAAACTCTGCCAGAACATAGTAATTGCGTAAGCGCACAACTTGATCAGCGTAGCATTCAAAAATGCTGCTACACTACATTTATTACAGAAAAAAGTCTTCTCTATTGTTTCTTTTCAGTAATGGCGAACAGATTAAAATGGATTTAATAATCTGTTAAGCTATTAAACAACTCGAGATATTTTTATGCTTAAACGTGCTGAGTGTTAAGATTTATTAAGCCTCTCTTTATTTAAATTGGTACGATTTATGCGTTTTTTCTTTCCTCATGAAGACAGTATAAGATCGCCATATTATTTCTTTTGTAAGCAATTTTTTTTTTCATTTGAAAAAAAATTAATGATATCCCAGTGTTGGAAAAACAATGTTAATTTATTTTACCAGTGAGTCATATTTAGACATACAGCTAAGCATGGTTCCTGTAGCTGTTTTCAAAGACAAATATCGCATGTATATATATATGTATATATTGGTGGAAAGTGTTTCATAATCTATGCACTTGGCATGATTTATTTCCTTATCATCATTATTATTAATTTGATTTTTACCTTCCCTGCAAAGAAAACAATTCTTTAAAATTGTAAAAGGTCCCAAAATGTATTTTTACATTTCCATGTGAATACAAAGTAAAAAATTGTTAAATAGCCAAGTATTCCTCGAAATTTTTCAGATTGACAGATTCAGAAACATTTGACGGAACCTTTATACATATTAGGCAAACAATGAAGATTATAATTGTAAAATGTGAAAAAAAAACTTTCAAGTGGATTTATTTATTTATTTATTTATTTGAGTTATTGTGACGACATCCAATTTTTTCTGATTTGGAATATCTGCTAAGTTAAGTTTAAAAAATCTGATGTGTCCAACACATGACTTCCTTGCACGTCTATTAAATCAAAAATGTTTTCTACGCACTTCCTCTAAACTTATTTGTTTGAAAGAGATAAAATATCAATAATAGTAAGGTTTAGCGATTTCTAGCCAAATATTTCGATATCGCCAAGCTGAGTTCAATTTGAAACATTTCCTTCTGACACTTTATTTGGCGATATTTCACCAAAAGCCGACAAACTTGAGATAGTTTGCGAGATTTTGGGGATAGCCAAAGTAGTCATTGACCAAGGACTTTCAATGAATTGAATGCATCCATACACCTTAATGTATTTAAAGTCATTTGGCTCACCCTGTAAATAAATTCCCAGTGATTGCTGTCAAAAAAGATATTGAAAACAGTTGGTATTATAATATAGTTCTAAATACAAAAGTTTAAAATTCTACGGGTTAAAGTTTTAGAGTTATACAAAATACGAAATAATTTTTGGGGCTAAATTTGGCGATATTTCGGCGAAACTCGTCAATGTCGACGACATTTGGCGAGATTTTAAGCATGAACCAAACAATGACAGATTATCGCCAAATTTGGCGATATTTCGCCAAAACTCGCCAAGAACGATGACAAATGGCGATACTTTGGGCATGGACCAAATGACTGACTATCGCCAAATTTGGCGATATTTCGCCAAAACTCGCCAAGGTCGAGGACAGACGGCGAGTTTTTGGGCATGTACCAAACAATGACTGTCTACAGTTGTATTATATTGAAGATGTCCATAGACATTAAAGTACTAAAATTCTTTTCGGTGGTCCTGTATATAAACTCTCCAGTAGATTGGAACCAAAAATCGAGATACACAACTAGATGTTACAACATTCTTATATATGAAATTTCATAATAGTTTTTGAGATTTGAGAGTTAAATATGCACACACGTACACCAAAAGTCGCCAAGCTTGGCGACTTTTGGCATAGTTCTTGAGGGAGGCACGTGACCGTGGTCGGACCATTACCTAACTTATGTGGTAGGACGGTATTGTGCTTGAAATGGATGAATGCCCCTAAAATTGCCATTGACCGTAATGTATTGGAAATCTTTTGAGTGTCCCTGTAGCAGAACTATAAATGATAAAGACACTTTTTTTAATGGAGAAATTCATTTTCTAACTCTTTACAGCATACATCACTTCTGAGTCGTTTGAAATAGCTCAATACCTCTAAAAAATGCTTTGATGAATTTCGGCCCATAGAGCGTAATGTATTTCGAATCTTTTGGGCGGTTCTGTAGATAAACTATCCAGTCGAATGGAATCGAAAGGGGAGGTGCACAACTAGATGATACAGCAATCCTAAATATAAAGTTTCAACATTTTACGCCTAATAGTTTTTGAGATATGCGAGTTTAATGAGTTTCGGCCCATTGAGCGTAATGTATTTCGAATGTTTTGGGCAGTCCTGTAGATAAACTATCTAGTCGAATGGAACCAAAAGGAGAGGTGCACAACTAGATGTTACAACTATCCAAAATATGAAGTTTCGACATTCTACGCCTAATAGCTTTTGAGTTAGGTGAGTTTAATGAATTTCGGCCCATAGAGGGTAATGTATTTCGAATCTTTTGGGCGGTCCAGTACATAAACTATCCATTCGATTGCCACCAAAAGGGGAGGTGCACAACTAGATCATAGAACAATCCTAAATATCAAATCTCAACATTCTACGACCAATAGTTTTTGAGATATGCGAGTTACATACATACGTACGTACGTACAGACGGCATGGGAAAACTGGCCACAGCAGACTCGCCGCTGGTCAAAATGAGTTGCAGACGCGTTAACATGATCGTGCATGCTAGCCTACGATAGGATGCATCGAAAAAAATTTTAAAATTAAATTTAGAGGTAGTCAAAATCGGTTTTTTTGTCGAAATTTGGCCCCAAAATTCTTCGGGATCACATTACTTCCTTATACTACGTACAAGGAAGTAAAAATTGTAAAAATGAAGTGTTTTAAAATTTAAAGTTATATTTATAAAATTATCAAGAAACATTTTAATAGAAACAGCTAAGAAAAAAAAATTCAAAAGATAATTGAAAACTACTAAAAGCAGAGTTGAACAAAATTATATTATTTGTTCTAAACTATTAATTTTACAGTTTTACAAATATATATTTTGCTGTGTATAAAGGGGAGATTAATTTCTATACAAAATAACTTCACATTTGTGATGCAATTTTTATTATTTTGTTTTATAATTTTATATATACAAAGATTAGTGTAGCCCTGAATACGCGTATGTAATTATTACATGCATACATTTTAACATGTACTGAAAAGTAGTCTTCCTAACTACACGTAAAGAGTGCAGTTTCCATTTTTATACATTGGAGGGGGGGAAAATGAAAGAAAAAAAGTTGGCATTTGCAAGTGTCCGAAATTCTGTAAAAGGGCAGAGGGGTTGACTTGTTCTTTCTAAGGAATACATTGAAACCTGCCTCCACTGATGCATAAAATACCAACAATTAGCAGAAACGGTTCTCCAGGAGGTCTAGCAGCTGCGCACCGTTTGCACGGTGCAGTGTCGGGGGGACGAAATATCAAGCTTTCTTGCTGAACAAAAATCATCTTCATCCTGTCTCCGTGTAAAGTTCTTATCTAAGACGAAGTACAGTTTCTTGCCAAAAACATTTGAATTACTGATCAGTTGGAAGATTAAATTTCACACAATATTCACTCAATATTCATGACATAACAAGTATTCAATCACTGTCTCTACACCTTTTGTTGCATAAATCAATCAGTACATGGCTACCGAGTTATGCTGAGAATGAAAAGTTCCTTTCCTTTAGGGTAAAATAATGAGTACGTAAATGACTCGACACTGTTATGCATATCCTTCACGATTACCCAAGATTTAGAGCTTCTTCTGGTGACAAATTCATAATCAGGAGTCTTTGGCAGGCATTCAGTGTTACAATAGCAAATATTTTGTTTCGAAGAAGCATGTTAATACTTCGATGGTCGATACCGTCAGAGTACAGCAGGAAGTAGTTTAAAGTATAGAGTCTTGTTTCCTTCTCCAGTGGAGAATGCATTAGCCTTTTGTATTTCTCGCATCATCATGAAGTCATCCACGAAAGGATTTTCAGATCTTATTACATTAGACTATTTAATAAGATCTGAAAATCCTTTCGTGGATGGCTTCATGACGATGCGAGAAATGCAAAAAGCTAATGCACTCATTGCTGGAGAAGGAAAAATCAGGTCTTCGCTCATACCACAGGGATTATTCATGCATTCACTAACAGCGTCTTGATTATCTCAAATTTTTCTGCACATATTGAAGACTTTCAAGTACACCATCGGGATTTTGAGTTGGATGAGCTACAAATAAATTTGACTGTTAACAGCTTTGCTGTACGCACCTCCATCGTGGATCGTTCGGTCGATTTGAGCCGAAAAGCATGATTTGCAATTCATGCCTTTCGGCTTTCGAATTCTTTTGTGAAATTATCTGGAGAGGGAATGTCGTCAATGGAACAACAGCACTAGTTCATTAAGAAAATCAGGATGTCCTACATCAATCTTACTTTGCAAACAGAAATAGTTAAGGGAATTTCTGTGAATTTGATTGTTTCCTTTTTCTTTAGAAAAATGCAATGCTCCACGTTGGAAGTTAAAATGTAAAATATGATTGGAAGAATCCGCACTTTTACAGCTTTGGAGATCATCTCTTTCACCAGTTAATTTTTGAGCTGCGCGTTCACGCATTTTATCCAAACCCTGCTAAAGGTGATAATATATGTTTCCACAGCTCGTTTTTGAGCTACACGTTCATGCATTTGAGCAAACGGCGTCTTTGATGTTCCTTAGCAGGTTCATCATTTCTTCGCGTTATTTTGAGATCGTTAATCTCCTGAGAATTAGAATCCTGGATGTTCTTCATGATAACAGCTAACTTATTGAAAAGGTCATCTTTTCTTTTTCACTTTGTCTTAATGCCGAAACATTTTCTTCTATATTCGGTGCGAAGTTTCTTGAGGTACTCGTAACATGATCATTACCTGAAGGAGTTGATTTAGTCTCTTGTTCAATCTCCTTATGATGTTCCCCTTCTGACTGCTTCTGGGGATGACTGTTAAAGTTGAAAGAAAGATTTTTTCAGAGGAAGTTCTTCAGAACTCATGGCGAAATACATTTTATTAATGTTAAAATGCTATGTTAAAACGAATTTTTAAAATTATGCTAGATAACGATCGAGAAAGAAAAATGTGTCTTTATATTTTCAAAATTTATAAATGGAAGTAATTGATAGATAACATGAATTTCCGCGCAAAATCTCAACATAAATATTTGCATAAAGAATGATGGGATAAAGTGCAGTAATCTTAACATCAGTGGTATTCCCTTTAAGAATGAAATTGTAAATTCCTCTATAAGTGCTGTAGTTTAAATATAAAATGTTTATTTTTTACTAATACAAAGGAATACAATCTTGCATAAATAAAGTCTATAAAAATATAATCAATCTTCTTCCATAACTATAGATGCTGTAAAAGTACAATCTTCTTACATAAGTATGCTTTAAATACATAATCTTCTTACATAAGTATGCTTTAAAAATGTAATCTTCTTACATAATTATAAATGTTTCAAACTTAAATTTTATCTTATAAACTCTCACACTTCAAAAAAACGTGCAATTCAATTAAAATTGTTAGTATACTAAGCATTTTACAAACTTTGAAATCATATGAAATAATCTCGAGAATAGATAAAAAATGCTGTTGTACAACAGCTAGACAAACACCTGAATGTTAACAACAATAAAAAAATGGAAGGACTGATAAAATATTCCAACCATGTGTGAATATAAAATAACATAGAATTTAACAATAATACTCAAAACAACCCAACATAATCCACGAGTAATTTAGAACTGAAAAATTATTTTTAAAAATACCAGGGGCCAAGGCCCCCAGACTCGCTACGCTCGCTTTTCGTATGAGACATTCGGCCCCTGCTTAATCGTTTTAAGGCTTATTCGTTAAAAAGACATAATTTCAACAGACAAAACCCGAAGATTGGATCAGATAGAATGTTACTGAGCTACACATTGCTTGGTTCTTGCATGTTCATTGGTACATAAAAATTTAAACTTCACAGTACAGTAGACCCCGTCCAGAGCACGGTAGATATTTTGTTATAGGAATCCGTGTTGTACGGGTCCTGAGCTATACTCCACCTGGAGTGCGGACTCCGTGTATAATTGCTGGAGAACTTATTTGCACTGCTCAGAAACACAATGATAATTAATGTTGCCATTCAGAAGTTGTATTAATTAGGAGCTAAAGCGTAATAAAATCAGAACATCTGTTTCAGCTGTATTTTTAATTATGTAAAACCTATTGGATACCGTGCGAATTTGCCACCCATGGCGATTTTTCATTATTGGGCGACTTGCGTACATGTAAAGTTAATAAAAGCTACGGAACAGATAGGATAGCCTGCCACCAATGGCGACTTTTCATTATTTGGCGATTTACACATACTCACAACCTATATTTACTGTTCATTTAAGGTTACCGGAAAACCGTTATCCATACTTTCATTTACGTAATCGTTTGCAGATTGGCGTACTTAGCATTACGAATTATACCATCTCGTCGCGCTAGCAAATATCCAAAGTGTACTGTAACTGCTATAATGGCATAGTGAACGCTGCCAAATATTTCTACTGGTAGCAAATAATCCAGCTGGACCGAACCGGCTTTGAAATAATCTGCATTTTAATTATTTTTCATTTTCAAGATGTTAGTTATTCTGTTTTGGAGAAACGAGTAATCGCTAATACTAAACTCCTCTTGTCTAAGAGAACTTACTATTTGAAAATTGTCGACTTTGTGTAACACATTTTGAGTTACTTATTTCATATAGTTTTTATTTTGGCGTAAAATGGGCGTAATTCTAACTCATGTTTGTAAATTTCACGCGATTCTACATACTTGGAAACGCTTGGTTGCAAAGGAATGAATGATTTTATGCCAAATCTGGCAAACATTATGTTTATTTTTTCAGTTTTTATTAATATCTTTTAAAATAATTCGATTTTCGAAATTTAAGTCAGCTCAGCAGGTTTCTCGGAATTTTTCGATTCTGTGGGCACCTTAGTCGATACTAAAATCCCCACGGTTTAGGAGGAGATAGGACAACAAGCTTTGACGGCGACAGCGGCCTTTACTTTTTTTTAGAATTGAGAGATAAATGCTTCAAGTTGTCTTAGCTACAAATTTCAATCGTATTGCTTAGGCAATGATAAAATAAATGAGCTGAAATCGTCTGCTGTAGTGAAATCAAAACTATGTGAACAAAACTGATGGCTGATCATGTGCAGAATTAATCTGAACCAATTTAGGAATCAACCTGGAAATGCAAATATCCATATCCTTTCATCATAATTTTGCCGTACAGTTTTCACATAAAATCAAACATAGTCAGGATAACTACATTTTAATATTTACTACCTAATTAGCGGAATCTGGTCTTAAAGTTGGTCGTTACAAAAACATTCGAAATTTTCATGTTATGTCACTGGATCTTTTTTCTTTCAGTGTATCAAAAAGTGACAATTTCTTTTAATTTATTCTGTTAAGCTGAAACGTTATGTGTTTAAGAAATTCGCATGTTATGTATCAATAAAAAATATGAAAAATATTTACAGTACTCATAGTTTTACTACCTACACTAAAGCACATTTAGTTTTATGTTAGTCACAAAAGAGCGAAATGATAAACGCAAGCAGTTTTTGACTGAAAATTCGCCAATAGTAGTTTAATATTAATGCGTTTAATAGCTTATGTCTCTATGTGTATTCATGCTACGCTTACCATTTCTCATGGGGAATGCGTAGGTATACACTTTAGTAATAAAAGTTAACTGTTCTGAAGTCCTAGAGCAATAGTTTCCGGGACCCAAAAAACCCCAGGTATAAAACTTTTAGAAAATCCTTAAAGCCGTTTCAGAAATCGCTCGACATTCATACAGACATTCCCCACTTAATAGTATAGTGATAAACGTAATGTCTATTGATAAAATTATTTTGCGTGAAATGCTGGAACAACGTATTTATTCTTTATAAATGCTTTGTAAATTAATGCAATGTATTACAAATGCATTATAAATTAATGTAATATAATAAATTAATAGATTTTTACTAAAAATGTTCAAAATCAAGAAATTAATAATGGAACATTCTGATGGACAACTTTTTCTGAAAAATTTAAACTAACCAAACACATTTTTTTTTTGTGGTAAAAATTAGTGAGTTACGAACCTCAAACTAATCATTAACGTTCCATGGTTCAATGAAATAATCAACTTTTAATAACCAATCATTTACCAATCAGCAACATTAAAATTTATGCATAGTGTTCAATTAATGATTAGTAGTAACTAGTTCATATATGCAGTAATTTCTATAACAATAAGATTTTACCATTTTCATACCACTTTGTCGATTCTTACAGTGCTGCAACAGATTCCGTACAAATGTAAAATTATAATTTGTTGTGCTATCTTCATTTACTATTAAGGTAGTATCCCTGCTTCGAAGAAAATTTAAAATAAAACCATTTATAATAACATAGAAAAGAGTGTGTTTAGTCGATCAAAAATAATTATTTGAAGAAAAATATATTAATTTGATTTTATTCACGGTGAAAGATCCGCAAAAGGTAAATTTAATATCTTATAAGTGACAGCAGGTCATCAGTTTAAATTGATTGTTTTCATGACAACTTTGAGAGTTAAAAATACTTTTTAGAAATCAAAATGTTTTCTAAAACTGCTGCTTTATATATATACTTTTGACTCTTCATCATTTTTGTTTGATAAAGAAATTTTATTTTTATAATTCTTCATAAGTGATGACTCATTTTCATATTAACTTTTTATTCTGTCAAGGGTAAAAGATGGGGGTCAAGGGTAAAATAATGCATGGGTCATTCCACGTCAAATCAAACAAAAAACTGGAAAAAGGTCACCACACCAACTTAGATTTTCCTCAAATTTTATATAGAGGATTTATAGGCTAAGACATCAACAAATCTCAATTTTGGAGGTTCTACGATCATTAATTACCGAGAAATTAATTATGCAAATTTTTAAGTTTTCTGCAAGATGCGCCAACTTTTTTCTCAATTCCTTAAATAATTCCTTACCTGTAAAAGTTACTGAAGTGAAAATTTGTTTCTAGGAGTAACTTTTTACGCTGATTCCAAAAATGTTATCGAAATTTGCGTATCTTCTATAGTTTATGCATGAGCACTGCATTTGCTAAAAAACATCATGAATTTTTTTCGGCATGTCTGATCACAGACACATGTTTTAAATTTTTATATGTTGTTAAGATGGAATAATCCTACATCCCACAAAATTTTCATCTTGGCTTTCTGCTCAGGACCAGAGAAAAAAAATTGTATGTATGTACCTATATATGAGGATTTTCATATGCAGCATTTATACGTAAGATGTGAAAATTCAGAAGCGTTAGTCAATTTTCCTATGTCTTTTAAATTGATATCAGAAATTTAACTGCTACTCAAAGTATTTGAAAAAACTAGAAAATACGTAAAATTGCTTGCATCGGAAAACGTAAAACAAACAAACAACAAAAAATGCATGTTACACGCAGTGTTAAATTAAAAAGAATTCTAAAATTAAAATTTAGAATTATTTTTAATTTAATCCTGCTGTTTTTGGCAATCATCCATCAACCAATAAATCTTTTGAATTCTGTATGACATTCAAGTCAATAGAAGGAACAAAGTTTGTTGAAAGAATTGAATTCCTGTAAGTTACAGTACTTATTTACCTTTAACAGATTGCGAACAAAATTGTGCTTTGGCTAGTTTTGTGGATGGATACAGCAATTTAAAATAGGTTTTACTGTATACTGTATTAAATTTGTATTTCACAGCAAGTAGCATAGTGATGTCAGGCACATTGTCAAATTGCACATTTGGTGATATATTGCAGAATAAATGTCATGTAACCAGTTATTCACGGCAAACGGGATTTTTTAAATGGGATAGTTTTACAGAAGAGCAAAAAGAACTAATTGCACTGAGGTCTGACGTGCAAAGTGAGCAACTTAATAATAATGCAACTATTTGTTTTCACCATGAAAAATTGTTGCTTTCATCATATGATCAACTTCAAAGGTACTGTTGTAATCCATTTCAGTCTCATAGTAGACGCATCAAGAAGAGTTTGAGATCTGTGTCATCGGAATTTGCAAAAGAACACAATCTTAAACTAGGGCAAAAGTTATGTCCCCAGTGTCGAACTCGAATAACAGGAACTAAAGCATGCTACAATGAAACTATTTCAAAACCTGGGCATCTCGAGACTGAAAGTACACCTCAGGAACTTTCTGTACCAGAAGGCACTGGAAGTTTCAATGAAACTATTTCAAAACCTGGGAATCTTGAGACTGAAAGTGCACCTCAGGAACTTTTTATACCAGAAGGCACTGAAAGTTTGAATATAAGTATCTTAAATCTTGGATGCACGCCTGTCAAGTTGCACGGGATTAATAAAAAAAAACGTCAAAGTTATGGGAAAAGAAAATCAGCAGAGGCATGTTCACTATTACAGAAGAAATTTGCAACAGAGCTAAATGTTCCTCTAGAGACTCTGGATCAATCAAACGAAAAGCAGTGTACTGACTGTAAAGATTTAGACTGCCTCATTGAACTTTTGAAAGAAAAGTGTAAAATCTCATCTGGACAAGAGGTTTTGAAATTATTAACTCTTGTACCGAGTAGTTGGAGCTGTCAGAAGACCGCTTATGAATTTGGTGTCTCAACTTACATGGCCAATAAGGCTAGAAAGCTTAAAAAGGATCATGGTATTTTGCAGAACCTGAAAAAGTAAAAGGAAAATCTATTTCCAATGAGGTAGCTGAAAAAGTAAAAAAGTTTTACGAAGATGATGAATTTTCCAGAATGTGTCCTGGAAAGAAAGAATTTGTTTCGGTAAGAGATTCTGAAACTGGCACAAGAATTCACATGCAAAAGCGACTACTTTTTGTAAATTTAAAGGAACTGCATTTGGCTTTCCAAGAAAGGTATCCGCAACTAAAAATCGGTTTGTCAAAATTTTCTTCTTTACGACCACCTTGGTGTGTTACTGTCACTGCCCGCGGAGTTCATTCGGTATGTGTTTGTGAGACTCATCAAAACTTGAAGCTACTGTCTGCAGCATTACCCACGAAAATGGAGTACAGAAGCCTCCTCTCCTTTATAGTATGCTCTGTTGACTCAAGAAATTGTATGCTCCACAGATGTGAGAATTGTCCTGGGTCTGAAGCCTTGGAGCAGTTCATTGGCTGCATAAGTGAAAAAGATTCTTTTGAAACAGACCTACTTATAACTTTTATGCAGAGACATACAAAGACTAATGTGCTATTCTGGCCTTCTAGAGAGGATAGTTGTTTTGTTCCTTGAGCATGTGTTGTGTGTGACACCAGCACCTTCATTGACAGGTAGCACTGGACGACATTATTCTCTTGACAGTGATACAATTAAAAAAATTACTGTCGCATTTAATATGTTCAAGTCAGCTATAAAATAGTTTTTTTCTGTTTGTAAAATAGCTTTTATTCTTCTTATTTTGTCATATTTCCATTTCTGTTTAATAAGCTTAGTTCAACATATTATTTATCGTATACAATTTCTTAAGAAGAGAAACATGTCTGTACATCACTTATATAATTTTAAATTAAAATCAGATATGGGTGCAATACTCAGGTATATTCGCAACTAAAAATAATGTTTTGGATGTGTGTTGTGTGTATATATATATATATATATATATATGTATATATATTAGCTCTACCGGAAAGTTCTGTCCGTTTTTTACATATATGCCGAAGAAATAAATTTTAAACACGTATTTTTTGTTGATTGTTTGTTTTACGTTTTCCGATACAAGCACTTTGATATATTTTCTAGTTTTTGCAAATGCCTGGATTAGTAGTTAAACTTCTGATATCAATTTAAAAGACATAGGAAAATTGACTAACGCTTCTGAATTTTCTCATCTTACGCATAAATGCTGCATATGAAAATCCTCATATATAAGTACATACATACAATTTTTTTTCTCTGCTCCTGAGCAGAAAGCCAAGATGAAAATTTTTTGGTATGTAGGATTATTCCATCTTAACAACATATAAAAATTTAAAACATGTGTCTGTGATCAGACATGCCGAAAAAAATTCATGATGTTTTTTAGCAAATGCAGTGCTCATGCATAAACTATAGAAGATACGCAAATTTCGATAACATTTTTGGAATTAGCGTAAAAAGGTACTCCTAGAAACAAATTTTCACTTCAGTAACTTTTACAGGTAAGGATTTATTTAAGGAATTGAGAAAAAAGTTGGCGCATCTTGCAGAAAACTTAAAAATTTGCATAATTAATTTCTCGGTAATTAATTATCGTAGAACCTTCAAAATTGAGATTTGTTGATGTCTTAGCCTATAAATCATCTATATAAAATTTGAGAAAAATCCGAGTTGGTGTGGTGCCCTGGACTGTTCGATCTGACGTGGAATGACCCGCATGTTAATCCACATCGTTCATTTAACCTTTTGTGTGAAATTTAGAAAGTGTAAAAAATGATTGATGATGGAAAGCGATTTTAGAATTTAAATTCAAATTTGAAAACTTCCACGTTCATAGAATAAGTCAGAGGTTTTATAATGTTTCTTTAAATAATGTACATTTTTATTTTTTGCGGCGAATTTTAATAAATGCTCGATCTATATGTTTAAGAGTATTTAGTAGATGGATAGTTTCGTATTTTATTATCAAGTAAAATTAATTATTTTGCTTGTTAATATAATTAGAAAAAATGGTTTACTTTACTAACTTGATGCCATTTAAATTATTTTAAAGCATGTTTAAAATTTAAAACAGATTAAAACTAATGGGTTTTTCTTTGAGTACACTTCAAGAGATGTACTTTAATAATTATTTTCAAATGAAATTTCTATTACATATATGTAAGCATTTTAATAACTCTACAAAAAAAAAGCTTTCACTACAATTTTAAAGTTTTGTATGATATTAGAAACAAAAAAAATGTGTTGTATTGAGAACTTGTGGTTTAATTGTTGGTAAAACTTTGAAGTTTAATCATGCAAAAGCTTTTTTTAATCTCAAGAAATAAAGGCATCTTTATAAGGATTCCGAATTTTTTTAAATAAACGCAAATTCAATGAAAGTTTTTCTTACAACCAAGGTTTTATGCTCAATTTTTAACACGAGAGACATTGTTACGCATACCTGTAGCTAGTTATGTTTCGTATACTTATAAAATTCAGCTTCAAAAATTAAACCGAGCTATTTCAGACTACAAATAAAATTCAATCTCCTTCACGAATTGTTAACAGATGCGTCATAAATTCTTACAAGCTGCTGAAAAAGGATTTTTAAAAATGAAAATACTATGGAAATGTGCAATTTGCGTGAAGATTTCATCAATTTGTCTGTGTAAGATCAAATGATCGTGTGCGCCCTGCAGCTTGTATTCATTATTGATTATACTATCTTCACTAAACGGTACTGCCATGACATATCTTTTTATCGAGAGTTTTATCATGAAAGTAAAATGTCATCATCTTTTAGTCCTTAATCGACTGAAAATAGCTGCATCCGTTTATTAGGTTATTAGTAAAGCTTTGTTTAAATAACTTTTTAAAGCTCTATTTGTTTTTATAATTAAAAATACTCAACTTCACATTGGCATTTTCATGAAAGCTTTACTTCTTAGTCAAATTTTTTTAATTAAATAAATAATAATGTTTGGGAGCAGGAAAAAATTTACGGTGTACTCGGTATTTTTTCTGTAAATCCGTAAAAAATGTCCTTAACCCATTTATGCCTAGCGTCACTTATTTGGGACGATTCTGTTACTTCATGAATAGCACTTGAAAAATTCTGTAAAAGACTGAACATTTTCCAAGTTGTTATTAACCCATTTATGCCTAGTGTCCTTTTTTTGGGACGGCATTTCGCTATTAGTCGAAAACGTTATTTATTTTTCCTAGCCTTTATTCATGAGTATTGAGCCTCAACTCTACAAAATATTTTAACATGACCCAGTAGTATGTTGATATTTCGATTTTTATGCATAATGATTTTAAAAGAAATCATCCCTTGTTCAAGAAGTTGACATCAGAAATTTATCTATTATTTCTGATATCAGTAAAAATCGAAGAAAGTCGCAAAAATATCCAGGCACAAATGTCCTTAACCCTTTGCAACTGTTTAAATGTAGACAAGGGGGTCGTACTGATGGAAATGAATTTCACGAGACTAGCCTCTCTGCGACAGGTCCTCCCTCTGTGTGACAGCAATCAGCTTTCGTGGTGTATTTCAAAAGAGCTGAAAAATAAAAATCAAGGGTTTACTTAACCCATTCAATCCATTGCAATCACCCAAAAACTTGAATTGAATACTTTTTTTGAATGTTGGAAATCGTTTTTTCCCCCACTGGAATAAAGCGACAAAATTTTTACTTACAGAATTGGGGACAAATCAGTGTACTGCCCGCATTCTAATACGCAAATTGAGGACACATTACCTTGTTGTTCTAAATACTAGAAAGAAATCGGGAACATTATATAAATTTAACTGTCTTTCCAAATAATTATCATACGTAAGTATACTAAAACTGCAACTGTAGAGAATTTGTAAAACTGCTTACTAAAGACGTTTTCTGTTTCTTTGTAATACTTAAAGTAGATATGTAGTTTGTATAAACAATGACCTCATCTATTATTTACTTCCACTCAAAAAAAGTACTCGAGTGTGTTTTCCGAATATATTAAGATAGAAAGAGAGATTTTATTAACTGAAACACACTCACATGATTTATTTTCTGAACAGCACTTTAAAGTTGAAACTTAACTTTCATTAAAAGTAAACTTTTTTTAGGCATAGTTACGAAAAAAATAAACAAAAGCAATTAAATACTAATGAAGCATAACAAGCTGATAGGCTACTCAAATCGATGGTATTTCGCGGCATGTTTGCCGCGTGCTTGACTTGACTTGACAAATAGAGTTAAAGGATATCTATGAACTTTTTACTTTCATCTGAGTTGTTTCTAATAATAATTTAGTTCTTATTCCAAAGTATCAATTTCCAGCTCAATATCTGGACGAACACGAACAGCTAGGGGATTGAGTGGGAATCGAAATTTCAACCGTACGCTAGGAGGGAAAGCTCTAAACTAAAAACCACGTGCCCCTCTTGTCATGTGCTGTTGTGGTTGATGTGTTAAACAAAAATAAAAGTAAAACATATTTCAAAGAGTTCTAGAAAAATCAAGACACCTTTTTACAAACGATCTCAAGATAGAAAATCATATTATTTGCGTGCGCTTTTGACTATGTCGTCAGCACAACATTAATCTTTTTGGAAATAAAGAAAACACATTTATTTTTTTTTTAACTGGGGACAACTAAGGACAAATACAGAAATATGAGGACAAATATCGTCCCCAATATATTTTGTAGGGCTTGAGGACAGCTCTGGAAAACACGCTGAAATTGGGGACTGTCCTCAAAAATTAGAACCTTTGGTCGGCTTACACTGAAATACGCTGCGAGAAACCAGAGCTATCCCGCAGAAAGGGGACCTGTAGTAGAGAGGCTAAAATCGTCGAAATGCTCTGTGGTGGCTGAAAGCAGACATATGACCGGGATTGTAAATCATCTTTGGTGACTGAGAGATGACATATGATCGCCAAGGTTTAAACTCAGAATAAAAAGGTAGGGAGCTTTGTAAGATCGTAACAAAGCACTAAAAATGTGAATTATTAAGAAATACTAAGCATTCAAACGAATGAGAAGAAACAAATAAATAGATAATCTGCAGCTTACTTGGTCGAGAAAAATAGATGGGTCTTCCCTCTTTATCTGCATAAGGAAGACAGTCAGCAATTCCGTCATCAATCATGTGCTCAAGTTTTTCCATGTCCGTCTTCTTGATATTTTTTATAATCATGTTTCGTAACTTTAAGTACTTTTTAAGCCTTGCTTCTGATTTCTTCATGTCGTATTTGCAAACTCTGAGTATGGCCGTGAGATAAACATCGCCGAGGTCACTCAGCTTTTCTCCTATTAAGTTGACAAAAAATCATATCGTCTACATTTTTATCAAAAATGAGTACTGCTATATTTAATGTAATTGGATAAATTAAGTGAATAAAAGTGTTTTCTTTATTTATTTAACTCCTAGAAGTATCGAAAATTTGTTTTAGATTTTCAACTAGTGAAAGAGAGCATAAATATTATTTAAGCATACGAGCACATATAAGTAAATCTTCTGTCAAATTAAACAATTATGCGGAAATTTAAATTTTGTCAAATAGTATCATGCTGTACTCAAGCACTTATTCAACGCACTTAATTTCCTTAATCGTGACAACAATTTAAAGAGAAATTTTAATGCTAATTGTTTGACCAAAGCACAGTGTTAAGCTGTAATTTCGATATACATTTTCTAGGCATTGTTTATTTTAATGAAAGAAAAAAAAATCATGAAATTCATTTTTAACACGTATTTTATTCTCTTAGTAAATATTTTGATTAAAAAAATCATTCAGAACTATAAAAAGATGTATAACTATCATTCAAAAATGTTTCACTGTTCTCATAACTACACTGTTCAACTGTTACACGCTACACTGTTCAACTGTTCTCTTAATGTTTTACTTAAACAATCATTTTCCTACATTTGCTCCCTTTTCCTGCTTTCAGATGAATTTATGAAAGCTCTTTTGGCCTTTTGTTAATATTTCCTGAATGCATTGTTTTAAATAATAATTTGTAAACAGCCTTAATTTTAAATTAAGTTAACCAATACTTAGTGTATCATTTCTGCATTTCAATATTTGCTAAGCGTATTGAATATTTTGAAATTTTTTCCAAAATTTGAAATAAATGAAGAGAATGGAAAAGTTGATACTTTTAATGTAGTCTTTCAGCTTCTGGAGGCCTTTAATCTTATTTTCATCCGTCTCGTTCAGTTCTTTTTCTGCATACAATCTTAGATCGTCTGGCATTTCTCTGCTACCTGCTGCGTAATGAACAACATATTTTCCAGATGCTGAGGGGAGTTTTATGAATCTGGGTAAGTAGTCCTCTGGTCGATTTTCGTCTGGAAGTAATATTTAAAAGCAACGTTTGAATTGTCAATATTGAAAATGTATGAAAACGATATAAGGGTATTTATAGAATACTATCTGAAGCACCCGTCTTTGATGGGTTAGCTTATTATGCAGATATTCAGAGAGCGTGAATTTTCTGCATTGTAACAGTGCAAAGAATGGATTTGGTGTACTGGAAGAAGTATAAAATACAAAATTATAACTACTGAACATTGTTAAAAATTACAGTTTAGAAAGTAGCAAACAGCGGGGGAAAATTGTTCTTAGAGATAACGATTTGTTTTCAAAAGTAGCGTTTTAGTTTAGTGGAATGAACTCTTAAGAAGTCAATCCTCTCCTGTAATTAAATTTTCTTTTACATGTACATGCAGGGTGTTTCAAGAAGGACCGCTAACTCTGAAAATAAATCAAATTAGTGCTATTTTAATTAAAATAACCATAAGAATTTGATACAGAAGTCACATAATTTTAGTCACAAATTGAGCCGAAAGATGGCGCTACAAGCAGAAAAACATATCTCGAAATGAAATCTCCATAAGCCAAGTATACGCCAAGACACATTTTGGGATTTTCTGGCAACCATAACCATCATTTCTCGCAAGTGCGATTGCTTCGTTGCTCAAAACAGTATGTTTTGGGCAGCAATTTCCTGCATGTGTCGCTGTTCGTTTTTGCTTGTGAGAAACGGTCATGACTTACCATTTAATTGCGTTTTCGAAACAATTAGTCGCCACTCTACAAGTATCACATGATCAGCTATTCAACGTGTGACTAATGCTCGCCCACACCAAGCAGAATACATGCTTGACTTTCTAGACGAATATTTCTGGAGTCATTGCGTTGAAAAATTCGGCAGTTAACCCTTTGAGTCGCAACCCTTTCCAGAAGCTGAAAAAAGGACAGCCGTTGCCTTCGCTCGACTTAACTACCAGCAAGATGGCGGACGATCGAAACGTTTATCGCGTGCCACAGATATAGAGACCCTTTTTTGACGACAGCTGGCTGTGCCGGCACACGATCGTCCGCCATCTTCCTGGTAGTTAAGTCGAGCGATGGCAACGGCTGCCCCTTTTCAGCACTGGGCAATCTATCTATCTGTTCTCGCATTCTTCCATTTTTCAGGAGATGTCAGTGCTGTTAAAAATAATCGTGACAATTTTTTATGGGAAATGACGTGCTAAAAAGTAAAGGATTCTCGTGGAGCTATGTCACCCGCAACTATTTTTATAGAAATCAAATCTATTCTCCGTGACTGGCAACAGTCAAAACGTCAGACTTTGGTGGTCCCAGATCGGGAACACTGCGCGTTCAAGGGTTAAGGGAAAAGACACTCCCGTTAATACTTTGTGTTAATGGTAAAAATCATTCAACACTTCAGGAGCTGGAGGGGGCTATTTCATAGACTTCTGTGTCAATTTCCGGTAACACACTACTGAGAGTTACTGAAAATTTTATTCCTCCTTTGAGACAAGTTTGTTGTGTGAAAGGCGTGCATACTGAAATGGTTTTGATGTGATTGTACTGAGCGTCTGAGCCCTCTTTCTGGTACCTGTATTGTCGCTTAAAGCGCCATATATCAGTGCAATAATAACTTAAATTTTGTGGTTACTGTACTTCACAGTTTTTTAAATAAACATGCCACTGGTATTATACTTCTGTCAAACACCGTTTCTGAGTATTTTTTTCCAAAGTTAGGGCTTTTGAAAAAACCCTGTACTGGTGGATTTCTCCTAATGTAATTCCTTCAGGCTGAGGTATGTTTCAAATAGTTTGGGATTAATGAGATTTAAAATCAACCGAATGACGTGCATAGGCATTTTTCTCAAAACTCCTTCTCTTATGAAAGAGAAAAATCCATCAACCAAAGTAAATAAGACTACAACAAAACATGAAGTCTGTTACACTCAAAGAAATCATGTATCTCTTTTTTTTAATGAAAAATGGAGCATTGATACAGTAACACAAATAAAAATTTCATTCTTCAATAAATTCTTTTACCGATTTCATTTTCTATGTTTTTGCGCTGTCTCTTGATTTACGTGTTCGTAATTTTTTTTTCCCAACGGGTGGGCACTTGCCAATTAAAAATTGCCCACTATAACTGCCGGAAGGTATCGTGGCCATTTTATTAAGGGTGTATGTCGAAGAAAAAAAAACTCTGTTTTTAGTCTTGGTACACAAACTGAAATAAACTAATAGCACATTGGTCTTCAAAAAATTACAGATGGTTCTTCATAAGCTGCTTTACACACTGCAATAAGCGAAAAAGCTGTGGCTTTTGTGAAATTTTCAGAAAAAATTCTTAAACATTTATCTGAGCTGCAAGATTTTCTCGAATAGTGACACGCGTTACGAAAATTTCCGATTTTTAAGAATTTTTTCTAAAAGTTTTGAAACTGATACAGATTTATCGTTTATTTCAGTATGTAGTACAGATTATAAAGAGACAGTTTAAAAATTTTGAAGCGTCTGGCATAATTAGTTTATTTGTACTTATGTACCAAACCACGTGATTTTTTTCGAACTATACCGTTAAGGAGGCACCCAGTGGGTGACCAGCGTTACCCCCGTGTGAAGGGACGGACAAGTTAACACCCACGCCCAAGCCGAGATTGCAACCCGGACTCAAGGCGCCGATAGACTGGTTCTTAAGCCTCTACACCACCTGGGTGACAAATGTTTATAACTATCAGTCAACTCCTTCTAAAATAAAATACAAGAATTTTTAAGTTCTTAGAAAATGGATCTTCGTTTTGAGACAATCAAACAGGAATAATGAATTTTCAACACAAATGACATTTTTAATGTATGCGGATTAGGGTGGTCCGAAAAACATTTTTTTTAAATTTGAAACGTCACCATGTGCAATATTTGCGATTTTGATAGTAAAATTACACCCTGAAATTTGGATGAAATTGTTTAATATCTTAGGCCTCCTCAAGATCATCGAATTTTAGAAATTATGGGAAAAAAAACTTTAAAGTCAACTGCTGTGTTCATTAAAGAAAAAAATAATCATGAAATGTCACCAGGTTATTTATTTGCACTTTAGAGTATATAAACATTTGTAAAAAGCTAGCCGATGTAAAATTAATTCTAAGGCCTCCCCAAATTCCTTAAGGTTGAGCGTTTTTCACTGAAAATGGTACGCAAAGATATGTAAATAGAGAAGATACTAGTCTTACCTTCTCATGTAAGGAGTAGGTTATTTCACTCGGAAATTCGACTTTTTTTTTCAAATCCATCTCCTGCATGTAGGCCACACACATGAAGAACAGATTCTGCCACGATCCTAATCATCATTTCAACTGCTTGGGAATGGCAGTGTCTTTTTAGAAATTTATCGCAAGAACTTGGATGTTTGTATCCGACTTCAGTAATTCCTGTAACACACTATTTTTCCATTTCTTTGGGATGGGAGGCTCAGTCACAACACATTCTTGCCAATGGATAAGATCAATGTAGTCATTGCTTTCGAAAATCATCTTTGGAATCTGAAACCTTCTAATGATCGTCGTTTTTCTGAAGATTTTCTGGCCTTTATGATACGCTGAATATCAAGCTGATGGACAGATATTCTGTCGTCGAATAACATTGCAGCGAGTACATTTTCTGCATGAACAAAATACGCGTTGTTTTGAAAAACCTTTTTCGACCCCTTTAAATTATCTAGGAGATACTGAAACTGGGATATAAAATATTGCAAATTCCTTGGGACATCCTGAAAGGCACTGTTACACTTGATTCTGAACCATGTTGGCATGTATACTTTCATAACGAATGTGGGTAATACAATAAGTTGTGGTGTTGGATAAGATATTCCAAAATACAAACGCAAAATGCAATTTGCGAACGATACCCCACGAGAATGGGAAAGTTTTCCAGGGTCTCTATTTGCTAAATCTTGTGGGCAATAACCAGAGGAAACAGCCTTACAAATTTCCCGCAAATAACGTTGATCCGTGCTAAGATCTCCAAAGTCAATATCGAACTCAAACGAAAATTCAATTTCATGGAACTTAATGATAGGATGGTTAGTGCACGTCTTCAGGGACTTACCAATCAATCCACTGAATGCGCTTGGTCTTGATGTTTTCCCGTAGACTGCTTCTGTAAAGTGCCAAAAAGGCAGTTTGTTAAAATGAAATTGACATATTTGGCCAATGCACGGGAAAATTGAGCTTTCTTCAAGGCGTCTAATTACACCTGCATTTACACCGGTATCAGTCACTTTCCCATCACTTCCAATAATGGCTAATTCTGATAAATCAAAAGCTTTCTCATTTAATAAGCTGAGGATAGCATCGAAAATGTCCTTTGAACCTTGCTCTTCGGTGCAAAATGTCCCAAATAGACAGAACCGTGTTCTTCAACTAGTGTAATATGCTCCTCCCATATTTTTCTCTTGTGCCACAAGCTGTCATCCATTTTCGTAATTGAAAGTCAAAAAAGAATTCTACCGTCAAAAAAGAAAGCTACGATCTTGTGACCAGACAGTGATGGATTAACGCAAGTTTGTCGGGGTGGGCATTAGTTTGTCGGTGGGGGCAGTTAGTTAGAAGATTGACATATACATCCATTTTATAGAAGTGAAATAGGATCTTTTACATTAATTTCTTTTTTCTCCAAAAGGGGGGGGGTCGTCCCCATCCGCCCTTTATTAATTTAAAGAAGAATGCAAGCTGAAAATCAGGACGGTGTTTACAAAAAGTAGTGAGAGGGTGAGATTTGTTAATATCAAGCTCATGATGGTAATGAAGTAGATGTAGACGAGTTTGTTTATCCAATGTATCGGGCTATTTTTGGAGTAAAAATGCCAACTTTAAGGGATTTGGGGAGGCCTAAGAATTAATTTTATATCTGTTAGCGTTTTACAAATGTTTTTATACTCAAAAGTGCAAATAAATAACCTGGTGACATTTCATAATTATTTTTTTCTTTAATGAACAGAGCAGTTTATTTTAAAGAATTTTTTCCTATAATTTCAAAAATTCGTGGATTTTGAGGAGGCTTAAGATATTTAACAATTTCATCCAAATTTCAGGGTTTAATTTTAGTATCAAAATCACAACTATTGCACATGGTGACGTTTCGAATTTCAAAAAAAAAAAAAAATGTTTTTCGCACCACCCTAACTCGGATGCTTTAATATAGAAAAACGCGAGTTTATTTTCTAGTGCGCATTATATAGAGGCTGGTTATAAAATCCCGAGTGGTGTTCAGAGTCCTCTAGCGAATAAAGTATTGGAAAAATGTACCCAAATTTGATGAGCGTACATAATGACCCATAGAGTTTGAAAAAAAAAAGTTAATAAATAAAAAATCTGGAGTGACTCCACTCGACTTTCCGAACACTTACGATTAAGATCATCACCAAGCATTTAAATAAATTTTAATCGATGGATGATTCAAACATATATACCAAATCGAAGCTCAATCGAATGCACCGTTTAAACTTTTCCGCACTTTCAAAAATTTCTCCCTATATACTATAATGTAAAAGCAATCTTTTTCGTAGCCCTGTAGAAAAACTATAAGTCCTATACACACAAATATCAATACCGGTCTTCAGATGGTGGTTTATAACATATATATCCAATTTGAGCTCGCAACCTGCATGAATGTTACCGTTTATAAACGCTCATAGCAGGCACCTTTCTCAAGAATTTCCTAGCACTTCATCTCACCACAGGCCATAATGTTAAAGAAATCTTTGTCGTAGCCCTGTAGAAAAACTATAAGTCCTATGCACATCAAAATCAATAATGGTCTTATAATGGTGATTTATAACATGTATACCCAATTTGAGCTCAATCGAATGTATCGTTTAAACGCTAGCGCTTAGGAGCTATAGTGTTCAATTACACACACACACACATACATCTCGTAAAAATAGCATAAATGAATTCAGAAGACCTCAAAACGTGTAAAATACACCAAAATCTGGAAGTCGAATTTTTTTCATTATTACAATACTTTCCTTACATGGTACATGTTCGGGAAGTAAAAATGCGGTACCTAATTTCACCACCAGAGGAAGCATTCGCAATGTTTATCGAATAAAGTGCATTAATTATACACAGAGCTTTATTTTTTTCAACATGAAGGATAAAAATATAGAGGCCATGTAAAAATTAAATTTTTTATTTTAATACCTTGTAAAAAAAATACCTTATCTGAAAGCTACTCTAAATTTAATTTGACAAACTTTTCAAATTAAAAGTTTGTAAATATCACTTACGGTTTAAGTGATAATCGATGTAACATCTATTTTGAATCACCCGGTGTATTCAGGGTGCACTAAAAATGTGGTAACGGACTCTAATTCTTCATCTGTTAGAGATAAGTGCAAAATAGAGATAAAGGCTAGAGATAAATGTTAGAGATAAGGGCAGTGCAAATTGAAAAAAAAAAATGTGTGCGAGTAATCTTTTCGCGCGATTGAAGTAAAACGTCTTTGACACTTACGACACATATCACTGAAATGACTAAACTTTAACTTAAAATAAATATCTTTTTTATAATTTAAGTATATTTATTATTCGTGTACTTTACAAAGATTATATAAATGTTATATTCATATTATTCATTAGAAATAGGTACTTGACTGTCATCATAATTTTTTATGTATGAAATTATAGGTTTGTGGTAACTATAATGTGAAACATAAATTTTACCCTGTAAATTTGCTAATTTTCTTGAAAATACAGCATCTATCGTTGTACCGAAACGCGTTGCTGATTGAAGTCGAGAAGTATTCATAGTTAGATCAAATTTTTCTTTTAAAAAATCAACTGACGGCTGAGATTCTTGATAGCGAAAATTAACTCTAGTATCTCCAGTAAGAATCATCGGTAACCCATGATAATTATTTAGAATCCAGGAAGTGTCCATGTTGTAGAATTATTATTTAACTGTTTTCATATACCATTGCTCCGTTTGGAGTTTGGGTTTGAATAGGGGGGGGGGATGTCCATAGTCTAGTATTATACTTTAACTGATGTTTTTCTGTTTGTTGGGTTCGAATGCAGGTAGTGTAAATTTTTTTTGTGTGTTTTTCTATCACAGTGTTCTTAAGCGTTGATTTCCTCTACTGGTAGTTTTCGAATTATTATTCTGTATCCGTGTTTTTAAACTGCAGGTTCTGTCTATTGTTTGGGATTGATTGCAGCCAGAGTCTGTTTCTTTGTGGTGTTCCCTCCCCGTGTTAAACCGTTGCTCCGTCCTGAGGTTGGGTTAGAATCCACGGAGTGTCCATTTGTTATACTTTTATTTTGTTCTTAAACCATTTGCAGCTAGTGTTTGTTCCTTTGTGGTGTTACATACCCGTGTTCTTAAACTGTTGTTCCGTCTGGATATCGGGTTAGCATCCAGGAAGTGTCCGTGTTGAACTATTATTCTTTCACTGTTTTCTTTAAACGTTTTCCCGTAGGGTTTGAATCGAGAGAATATCAATGTTGTGGTATTTTTTTTTAACTGTGTTCTTAAACTGGTGTTTTCTTTTGTCGGTTGGTATCGAATGCACGTAGGGTCGATTATTGCGTTTTTCTATGGCAGTGTTCTTAAACCTTTGTTTACCTCTGCTGGTTTTGCTCGAAGTATTATTCTGTTTAAAAATTTACATCTGGCTCATTATTATAAATAACTCGAAAACACATGAGCAATATTAAAAGATTGCATACTATTTAAGTACAGACAAACATTATTTATGCATCATGGAAACCAATCATGTCAAGTTTTAACTCATAATTCCATTATATATTGTAATAATGCCATTGAAAACATGTGAGTAAAGCAACGGAGCTTGGACCACGGAATGCACCATTGTGCGCCTTTCTGTTTTCGGTATGTAGGCCTTGTTTATCGGAGTTGACGGGTTGGGTCGCCGCAGGTAACAACAGTGAGTGACAGTCAGCAGTATCGCCGCCTGTTCAGCGAAAGGCTTCCCACAGTGGCTCTGACAAGAGCCGGTCCACTTATCCACTGAACAGAGTCATCACACCAGGGACGACACCATGCTGTCGTAGAATATCAGTGACGGATATTTCTCGCTCTCGGATAGTCAGAAACGTCGGATAAATAGCCGCGACTCTCCTTTAGGTGCTACCACGATGAGTGTCGAATAAAACAAGCGAGTATTTTTGTGCTTGCTAGAGGTCTATTCGATACTGAGAGCGATCAACCAATCAAAACACTAGACTTTTCCCCCCTTTTTCTTAAACGAAGGCATTGTCTTCAGAATTTTCGAAGACTCCGGAGACATCCATCTCGAGTGGAAGCCCGTTTTTGACAGACCCAGCGTGCTAGGGAGAGGGGTCCTTTTGTGGAAGCAGTTGACACTCCACGATCCACACAATAAAAACCCATCCATCTCGTACTCCCCGATACCGGAATTTAAGTTTTCGCCTTCATCCAACGTGTCGGAAAAAAACAGCATTATTTCCGATAGTCAATACGACAGTGAAACAATCACGATCGTAGTAGGGCATATCGGATATTTCTCGGATTGTGACGTCATGAGAAGAGAAGGCTCGATATATTCGCTAGCGAATGCTTTCCGATACCATGGTGGTAGAGCCCCTGATCTTGCTTCAAAACTATTAGGGAGTAATGTCGACGCCCAGTGAGCACAGTCAACGTTCGCAGGAACGAACGCCCGAGAACTGTTCCTCAAATGAAGAAAGCAAGGGGGAAAAAGATACGTCACTTCCTTTTGCTGAGCGTTACTTCCGTCAGAAAAAAAGTCTGAGTTACTCCCTAGTTGCGCCTAAAGAAGTTTTACTTAAAAAAAAAGAAAATGTTCAAAATAAGGTCGGGAAGAAAATTGCGAGATGAAAAATGCCTCTCGTTAATTTCTAAAAAAGTTACACTTTTTAAATTAGTATACCACTCCAGTACAAAACAGTTCCAAATTAGTAAAATGCGTCCCTAATGAGGCAAAATTTGAAAATTATGTCCTGAAAAGTGTTAGAGATATGTCGATAAATATAATGCTGGCCTAAACCACTTCTCGTTGGCTCTCGAACGGAAAAAATCACGCTGAATGATGGAATTTCAAGGGTCGTACAGAAATTACGAAAGAAAATCTTTTTTTTTTTTCCACACTAGCAATAAACGTTTGCATTTAAAATCATTTATAGTCCCCGATATCTTTCTTGAAAGATATCTCTGTGACATTGTATGATGAAAGGCTCAAATTTGGTAGGCTACCTCATTAGTGTATGGGGCGCATTTTACTAATTGGGAATTTTTTGGTACCGGGGGTCGTATACAAATTTAAAAAGTGTAAATTATGTATATGAACAAGAGAATTTTATTTTAACGGAGTCTTATTTCCGACCTTATTTTAAACTTTTTTTTTATTTGCACAGCTTACTTATCTCTAATAGATTAATAATTAAAGCCCATTACCACCTTTTTGGGACAGCCTGTATAATGTATTCTTTTCTTTATCGCTCTCTCTCTTTTTCACTACCCATCGAAGGTTGAAATTATCGTTGTACAACATTTTCGTGGAAGTATACGTACGATAGTTAGAGCACAGAAAAACAGACTGAAAAACCAAAATCTTTAGTACTTCTAAATTGCGCTTCAGGGTGTTTGAAAAGAAAAACCTTTCTAAAAAAAGTAGCCCATCTTTACTATAGTTACAATGATTTTATTCTTGCATTTAACTACTAATTCAAAATTTACATCTAAAAGTTCGCAGCCAGCTATCGAAATCAGAAATAGTATAATAACAGAAAATTATTTCTCTGCAGTTTCTTTGATGGTTTTAGAATGTAACCCTAGGGCCGTTAAAATTCTTAAATGCTAAGAGATTTTCCATCAATAATTTTATTAACATAGAAAATCATATTTTGAATTTATATCTTGAATATCGGCCAAAACTTTTGGGAGATAAAAGTAACTCAAATGCACAGGCTCTTAATTAAATATGAAATTTAAATTTATTTATCCATTTAATTTACTTAAATTATTAAGTGCCTAAACGAATAATAGTTTCTTTACTTTTTACTAAACAAAACAAGCTACAGAATTTGCATTGTGACAATAAAGTAACCTGCTATTATAAAAGAGAAAATTCTTTTTGATTTTAAAGTAAATCCCTTGGTGTAAGAATTAACAAGAAAAACAGATATTTTAACTGGCATTTACTTATTCAAAAGATAAAAATTTATCGTCTATTGAGATACAATATATTTATTTTTATTAAATTGAATTAAAAGTTCTGTTTAAATTCTCGAAAGCCTGTAATGTAACAAGTCAGGTCTATAGTTTTAAGTGGATCTGACTTTATGCATTGTTAAATGTACATATGGAATGCCAGAGGGAATTTGAACAATATGATGATACCGGTAACAATCGCATTTCTATACGCTTTTTGGACTGTACGGCGGTTTTAAAAAATGATCTTAACCTTACTGACATTTTGTGTTACCTAAAGTTCGAACAAAATAAGTTTGTTTTTGGAGAGTAATTTTTACTGTTCCCTTAGTATATAGTTTGCTCCATTACTGTTAAGTAAAGTGTCTGAACAAATGAATTTAAAAATATTTTTAAACCTTCGTTTATGGTGGTGGAAGAATTTACAGCGATAACTTTTAATTATTGGATGCTTTTCACGCTAAAATATTGTTTGTTTGGTAAAATTGTTACATTTTATGCCAATAAAAATTATGAACTAGAATCAAAAGAAAAATGGTTATTGAAAAAAGGAAATTTGAAAGTTTAACATGACGTAAATTGGAAAAAAATAATTTAATACAATACTACGTAAAAGAAAGGAAAGGTAGAGATTTGTAGGTTGCATAATATCACAATTAGAAATAACCTATTATTATACATTCCATCTAGCTTAAAATTACATTTTAATACATTACAGTCCCTTTTATTGCAATGTTAATTAAACTTCATAGACATAACGGGGAAAAAGAGATAGTTAATATAATAGTTCTGCCTTTATAATAGTTCTGTTTCGCATGTTAATTAAACTTGCTTTCATGTGTCTGGGATTTTTTAAAGCAAATATTTTGAAGCTGTTACGCCATACCCAAAATAAATAAATAAATAAATAAACAAAAATGTTCAGACAATATATATATATATATATATATATATATATTAATTTAATAAAGGGTTTTGCCTAAAAGGGAATATAACGGAGTTGTTAGTTTGGCTATTTTAAAATTATTAAACTGCTGTGGTGACGGATTAATGCAGGTTCTATACACTTAGTTGCAAAATGAGAGAGATACATTATACTACTTAAAGCTGTTTTATTTAAAATAAATTATTGAAGCATAAACTTATTACAAAGGCTGGTGTAATTATTTTATTGAGTATTCTTTTCTTTTTCAGACGCAATCAATTACAGTTTTTAGTACATTACTTTGCATCATTGTGTTGATAAAATAAAAATCTTACATACGAAATGTTACACACAATCATATAAATAAAAATCAAATTCTGTTTGTTTGTTTGTGGATTTGATTTGTATGCAAATCCACAAAAATTGACCTATCAGCCTGAAATTTTGCACAGATATGTAAAATAATGTAGAATAAATCATAGTCCACTTTAAAACTTTGAAAGTCTACGCGTTCCCGGAATTTAAGAGATTTTTTATGTTCTCCAGGGAAAAAGCTTCCCGTAATTGTAACCCCTGTAGTGAAAAAAGTGTGAAATAAGCATCGTGGTTGCCATGTGTGGCGATTTTGCCGAATAAAATGTTTTAAATTCTCAAAGTAAAAATAAAAGAATAATAATAATGATTTTTTTGTTAGTTTATATATTTAAGATTAATATTTTTTTATTATAATATCGTGTGCATGGGAAATCAGAGCAGGAAAGAAATATTTTATACGCAAAACAATAAGAATTGAAAATTTCCGAGGCTAATATGTAAAATATTTTAGTTTGGCGAAAAATTAAAATGGCTCAAATCTCGATTTTGAGAAAGTGAGTTCTAGCGGTTTGCACAGTTTTCGGCTTGGCGCAATTTATGGAGAGCTTAAGGAAATGGATTTCTGTAAACAAGTGCAAAGAGTGAGAGAGAGAGAGGTTTTATTAGAATACAGCGTCAAATTTTAATGATCCGTGAAGAAATAATGCAGTTATTAAGGGATTTAAAGCGATCTATCTTCAGAATTCTCGCCAATTGAGTACATTGATTTAAGGTGGGGGAGTTCCGCCAAACCCCTGAAACATTTCAGAAAATTGAAATCTTCTCATTTAGTATATTGGAGTAACGATGAATAAAACACGTTATAGTTGATAATTTTAAAAAAATTGGCTGTATTAAGGGATTCAACTTTTCAAATATATGCGTGCTTTACTTTTTGGCGGTCGAACCATTTCCCATATTGATTGCTGCTAAGTCAATGCTTCGAATGATTCCCTGAAAAAACTCTTGCAAAATGGCGTATGTTGGCACTTTGGCGAGGCTTAGATTAGAAACTGGATTTTATTTGAGACTGGTATATATAATGACACTGGTTATAGATAAAAATGAATGTTGGTACTTGTGTATGAGGTTGAAAAACTCCAGCACCGTTGAGCACCGTTGCACCATGAAATTTGGTTCACCTAAGTCTCTTATCATGGAGGAGGTTTGTTCCGTTTGTTCCGTATCCGTTTTGCTAAAACTCGCTACTAGATTGCGCTACGCCGCATGGCCTTCGGCACCGTACAAACGATTGCCTTGAAATTCGGTATGCATGATTATTGGACACAATATAACGCGATATCCATTTAGCTATATCTGTTTATTACAATGAATAGTAATCACCACTAATCGTAATATCAAAAAGGCCATTCATTCCCGTGCGAAGAACGGGTACTTCAGCTAGTATTATTATAATAATGCAATTTACTTTTACAGTTTACTTTACAGTTTACTTTCTGGTTAATCAAAGTGCTAAAAATACACTTATCGACGTAAATCAGACAAAAGCAAACTTTAAGAACTAAAAATGAAAGTTGATGAGTGTTTTTCAATGATAAGTGTTTTTCAATGTCTAGAATCAGAATTTAAGCATGAGAACAGTACCCCCCCCCCTCCAATTTTTTTTTTTTTTGACCAGTGTTTTATATCTAATGTTTTAGATTTCCTTCATCTCATGTAAAAATAAAACATGTAGACTGACATCGGGCAGTACTGGTCGATCTCGCAAAACAGCGACATTCCGAAATG
This sequence comes from Cheiracanthium punctorium, assembly GCA_038373885.1. Taxonomy (NCBI): domain Eukaryota; kingdom Metazoa; phylum Arthropoda; class Arachnida; order Araneae; family Cheiracanthiidae; genus Cheiracanthium; species Cheiracanthium punctorium. The sequence continues at coordinate 1,474 of JAWZYV010001936.1, read as the reverse complement.
TTCTATTTCCAACATTCATTTTAAACTTTTGACTGTCTGGAACTAGTCCCACGGCGTGTAGTGGTTAGTACATTCTACTGTCACACCTATGATTAGATGTTCGAATTCTAAGCTGGTCAGTTAATTAAGTATATGCTTAAACCCAAAGAGCGAAAAAAACCGATACATTGCGGATCGATCCGTTTCCATGGAAAACTACCGGTTTTTCCGCGAAAGTGCTCTTTAAGTAGTCTTTTTTCTGAGAACTCCTCTCCTCGCTTTCTGTTTATTCCGAGAATTTCAGTCCTCTTTTTTTGTGACGTTCCGCTCCATTCTTGTGATCGAAAACGCTCCTAAAGGAGAAGCTCACTTTTGAAAATTGGCTCAAAAATCGCTCCGACTGATCGAATTTCGCTCGTTTGGTTTAAGCGTGTGTGTTGCCTGAAAAATTACATTAGCGAAATAAATCATAGTAGCTTGAAATTATGGCATGAAGTTACAAAAAATGTACAGGTTGTATGGAAGAAATGGAGAAATTCATATTTAAGTCATTTACAAAATCGAACTAGTGGTCTGATAAAAAAGATAACGTTAAAGTTGGAGAAATGGTAATTGTGAAGGAAGATGGTGTTCCCCCCTCTAAATGGATAATCGGCGGAGTAGCTGAGGTATATTATGGTAAAGACGAAAAGGTAAGGGTTTGCGATGTAAGAACTGCGTATGGCATTTTTAAAAGGCCAGTAAATAAACTTTGCATATTACCAATAAGAGACTGAAATGTGGGTATACTTATTGTTTTTAATAATATTTATGGAAATACTGTTCCAATGTAAATATAAGAGTTGAATTTATAATAGATTTAGAGCTAAACAAAAAAAAAGTATATTTGATAGATTTCTCGTTATACTATTTTTATTGATTTAATTGTATATTTGGCATGCTTAATTTGTATTGGTATTTGTACAGTCCATTAATTATTGAAGTATTATCTAGTATACAGTTTGAGTGTTTGTATAAAAAATTATATCACTGGTTTATTGCCATTATAAACAGTGCAAAGTGGGCGCTATGTTGGCCATCTCATATGGTTTGGCGAGCTGGCGAGTTTTGGCGACTGTTAATCTAATAGCTTAATCATTTTTAAAACCGTTCGGCTTTACCGATATTGGTCAATGCCCGCCTCCAATATCGCCCAATATTGGAAAAAAGGGGTAACCGTCCGATGTTGGCCAATATTGCAAACTCTGTTTTCTACATTGGACAATATTGATGTGCAACTGGGGATAATGTAGCAAATACTGTTTGTCCTATAAAATTCGAAACGAAATGTGATATATTCTATTACTATACCGGTTTTTCATTTGACATTCTATAGAAGAGAGAACATATATAATTTTGCTTAGAATGATTAGTCAACCCTTAGAATGATTAGTAACATTATTTTGCAGAAAAGGCGACTAAATTGTTTGTTCATTGTTGAAGAATCCAAAAACTC
>JAWZYV010001935.1:0-10817 GCA_038373885.1 Cheiracanthium punctorium | reverse complement strand
CTTTCTTTTCGTTCCTTCTCTCTATTTATTTTGTTTTTTGTTTTTGTCGGCTGTTAAAAATATAAAGTTAAGTGCACTTCAACAAGGGAACTTTAAAATGTTTGTAATAATGGGTATTTTAAGTTTGAATTTTGTAAAAGAAAAATGTTTTTCCATAAATTTGTTTTGGAGTTAATTTAAAATAAATGTAAGATTTTAAAGTTTAACAGAGTGTTTTCTTCATTATTTCTTTGCCTCGTTACTGGGTCTACAATGGCGTCGTTGCGCCATTTTTCTTTTCAGCGAAATGCACAGATAGAACCTGGGTCTTTGGCGGCTTAAAACTTTTAAACTATACGATTATTTCGGCCTCTATGCCATTTGTTTTAGGAAAGATATTGGATTATTTGATATTTTTATTTAACTTTAATTTAGGTATGTTTGCAAATTTTAACTTAAGCTACGTGAAGTCATGGCAGTAATTTAAGACGAGGGGGGTGAGGGGTTATTTCTGGCATTTGTAAGGTCATCGGCAATCGCGCTTTCAAACATTTTAGTACTGAAATAGTGAAAAAAAAGGTTAGCTAATATAAAAATGTTCACTATACCGACGGCTAGAGGGAGGGACCCGAGCCCCCACCTACTTCCCTATATGAGCACCCATGTCCTTTATAATTTAGATGCGTATGAGAAACTTCGATGAGACAATCACTGGCGTAACTATAGGGCGGTAGAACGGGCAAAAGCCACGGTCCCCCGGACGGAGGGGGAGCCTTTCCCAAATAGAAAGCTAGAAAAAGTGAACTGCAACATGTTGGTTGAGATTCTGTACAATGATGAAGGACCCTATCCAATGAATTCATTACTGGCCCTAACGGTATAGTCACGCCACTGATGACGACGAGTGCTTTGCTACTGCATAATTCGAAAATAAAATTTTAGTGAGGGACAGTTGTTTTTTTTATGTAGTATGTCAGATCTCAAGCACCCACAGAAAAGTTTTCGTGGTTGCTAAATACTTGCATGTATTTAAAGGAAGTGCTTAATTTGCATGGGAGGGAGCACAGCTCCACTACTTCTTTTTTCTCGGGGAAATTTTACACTAAATTTAAATTTTTAATTACCATCGTAATTGTTTCTGTTGATATTAATGTTATTACATCGCAAACTAATACAGAGGTAACAAAAATTAACTTAATAATACCTTAAATTAGGTAATTAATATTGTAAATTGCAATACAAAAAATCAGGGCTCTTGCACTTTTTTGGATAGAAATTAAACCCTGTTTAAAGGCAACTGAATGACAGCTACTTTCAGCTTATCGCTGTAGTTCGGGGAAAAAAAAAAAAAAAAAAAAAACATGAAATTTTGGTACATAGATTCAAAAAAATTAATTATGTCAAATATTTCAAATTTTTAGTATGTATGTTTTAGAAACTGCACTATACACTGAAATAAACAATAAACCTGTATCATTTACGAAACTTTTAGAAAAAATTCTTAAAAATCGAAAATTTTAAAGAAGTGTTATTCTTTATTTCGGTATGTAGTGCAGCTTATAAAGAATCATCCTAAATTTTTAGAATCCTTGGTGCGATAGTCTACTTTAATTTGTGTATTAAGACCGTTATGCAGATTTTGTTTCTTCGGCATACACCCTTATGTGCCTCGGAACTGGAGTAATTATAATAAAATTCCAATAAGTAGTAACTTAGCACATACTCTAAAATTTTAAAAAGTGCATGGAAAAAAAAAAAGGAATCCAAACAGGTAATATTTTTGTCTACTTAAAATAATAATAATTATTATAATAGTTTCTCATAAGAGTACTAATTTAGAGGTGTATGGGGGTCATCTTAACTTTCAGACATTTTAGCACGAAAATAATACTTAGAAGTTCAGTATGCTGTAAAAATGTTTACTATACTAGGCGGGCTCAAATCTCAATCCCCCACTGCCACTTGAGTTCCTATCTGGCGCCCACGGAAACAATGTCTTTCTAAAATTCAAAGCTTTTTCACAATGCGACTCCCTACAGCCTGTGCGACTCCCTACAGCCCCACAGGCAATGCCTTTGCCCACTGTGCCCCCCCCCCCTTTCTGACCCACACAAACAGACCTCATCCCATAATCCTCATTTTCCATGGGAAAATGCATGAATACAATGTTACTATGTTAGCCCAAGAGTACCGGAAAACGGAGAATTTGAGACAAAGCCGCTGGCTACAATCAGAAATTCACGCGGGAAAGATAACACAGGAGTTAGGTGAAAGACATTCCCATTATGGAAATGTTTTGAGATAGTTCTAATAATATTACTTCAGGATTCCGAAGTGAGTAGGTTTAATTGTTTTTATTGTAAATAGAGAACATCAAGATCTGTCTGTTTACAAGCACCTAATATACAACACTTTGTATGTCTCTGGAACAAAAAAAGATGCCCATTCATCAAAAAGTGTCGGCGCTTTGGTGTTAATTGAATGAGACTGAGGCGAGGCTTCTAAGGTATAAAGGTTTGTCACTTTCTTCTAAAGTCTCAATTTCCTTTTCTTATTTTTGAATGATTTTTAGTGCTCAGTTATTTATTGAAAAGGATGGAACAGACTGTCGTCTACACTAACATTTCGAGATGCCTTCTGTTTCATTTTCTGCGAATATTTTGTTCAATTTTCGTTCTTGTTTAACAAAGCGGAATTAGGTACTATTTGCTTTGATCTAGCCCAATGCTGTTTTTGTAAAATTATACTGAAATCATGGGCGCATGAACACACATTACTGAAATGTATGTCTCTCGTAATTTTGCAAATTTGAACACATAAGGGTAGAGGGTAAAATAGCTCTACTTCAGGAGGATGCTCAAAATCATGCCTGGATGTTATATTGCCTACAATTAAAAATACTTTTTGAATAATTATTAACTCTAAGATAAACAACTTTTTTTGTTCTTTATTTTTCTGTTTGCATTTAAATAGTTACCAATCTTTTTTATGTGGTCCTACACACATTTCAACATAGAAACCGTTGCATTAATTCATTCTGAGGAAATTATCTAGTTTAATTTTAAAGGTATAATGTTTGTAATTTTTTTAATTTGTTGGGGAAAAAAAGAAAAGAAAATAGTCAAGGCTTAGCTGCAGCTGTTTACAGGGGTACAAAAATGTAAAAAAAAAAAAAAAATACAGGAAATGAATGAGCTGAGAAACAATACTATGAATAACATTTTTTGAAAACTGGGGATTTCACACAGGGATGAGATAGATTAAACAAGAATAACATTGATCGTGAATTGTTACATTCGAAAACTGAATCACTTTTTATACAAAATTTCCATTTGCATGACAAGAAATTTGACCGATTGTGATATTATTGTTGCATGTTTCCCCCCCCCCAATACACTTTTCTTTTGCTTTGAAATTTATAATGATTAGTTAAAACCAATCAAAATTCTATAGCTAAAAGTAAAAAAAAAAGTGAAATAGTGTAATACACCTCTTTCGGGTCTGATTTATTACAAGGGCAAAGGGGGTGTGCGCCCAGGAATTCTCGAATTTTGACAGAGAATTTGCGTAAGGCAAACAAATTTAAGGTGACTCCAGCACAAGCAGATTTTTCTAAAAGAAGGGTATTTCATCAGAAATACTTCATTACTTTAAAAAGAATCTTGATTTTAACTGCTTTGCTGTTATCGTTACTAAGACACAAAACGGTGGAGACTTTGATTCTATGCCCAGCGTTGCTTCACCGTAGTGCAGATAATCGGATGCCAAAATTCACACTATTCATTTAAATTAAACTTTGAATGTCACCTTCAGCGCTCGGAAAAAACACGCAATTTTGGTATATAAATACAAAAAAGAAAACTAATTATCTCAAGCACTTCACAATTTTTAGGATGTAGGTTCACAAGCTCTACTAGACACCCGAATAAACGAAAATTTTTTGCAGAATGGCCACTCTTAGAAATATTTTGCTGTGCAGTTCCACATTTAAGATTTTTTTCTGAAAGTTTCATGAAAGTTTTCGCATTTATTGCAGTGTGTAGTGCAGCTTGTAAAGAATTATCCTGAATTTTTTCGAATCCTTGGTGCAGTTAGTTTATTTTGTGTACCAAAACCGTGAGACAGATATCGTTTCTTCGATCTATACCCTCAGATATTGGATATTTTATGTGGAGCTAAAATGACTATTTGTATTACCCATTTCCCACTGGTAAAAATATGCACGAAAAGTCAAATGATTGAGTTGTTACGAGGAAGGAAGCAAATAATTATAGGAAAAGATTGAAGGGTAGTTGGAAAAGATTCCATAAGGTTGGAAAGTGTATCGTTATTCATGAGTGTGCCGTATTTTTCTTCTTTGTTCCATAAAAACCCATCTTCGGAATCGAAATCTATCTTAAAATCACCTACTAAAACTATTTTACAATCTTAGGGTAGAATTCTCCGCCGGTGGTTTCCGAAATCGTCGGTGGTTAGCTGCCGACTGGGCAGAACGAGTTGTTTGGTTACCGACTGCGCTAACGATTCCGGAGGCCATCGTGAGGTCTTTTAGCCAATCACATGAACCCCTTGACGCTCCTCCCTAAAACTCCACCTCAAGGCGGGGCAGAGTTAACGACTGCGAAAAATTAGCGACGAGCGGAGAATCCAGCTCTTAGCCAAGTACATTCCAACTGTACTCCCCCTTTAAAATAAATTGTCACGTTTTGGCACCAAACTTAGCGATCCTTTATCAAAAATTACAAACCACCTTGTGCGACTTTCAACATTTTGTTACCCCCCCCCCACGGACTTTTAGGGCACCCACAGAAATTTTGTAAAGTCGGCGCCTCTGCTTTCAGCTAATTCATTATAAATAACTTGATTACTGTCATATTGTCTGATTGAGAGCATCGATATTGATCTCAGTTTTTCATGGAAACTCAAACTTAAAGTGTCACATCGGGTAATACTATCAGCAGACACAGAGAACGTTTTGACAAAGTTATTTTCAATCCCGTACAAGCGTACTCCTAGAAGGTATCTGGAATACCACGGTCGTTGAATGAACCAATCGATCGTTTACTCCCAGAAATGACTCTCAAGGAGAAATTTATCATCTGCAAATTTATCTAGGTGCGTACTTTAGTCTCGTTTACAGTATATTTTTGCCATTCTATACGTAATGCCATAGACCAGAAGAAAGTTTAACTTTGACATCAATTCATAAAAATCCACGGATTTCTAAACTTTTAAGTACCGTGATCCACTTTTCATTAGGGGACTGGAAAGGAAATGCCATTTTTTTACAATGAATACAAACAAATAGATTTTCAACAGGTATTTAATTACAAACAAGCTGTGTGTAAATATACGATTAATATTTGTTGCATCTTAAAGCAATAACTACATTGATAGTTATTTTTCCTTTCATAAAAGAGATATGAAAAAAGGGGGGGAGGGTCGTCTATCCTAGTTGGAGGAAGAATTTGAAGCCCGCAGATTGATTTTGGGGCATTCGTGAGTGTTGAATTTCACAGCAAGAAATTTATGGCTATCTCTTTTTCCTTACAGATAAAGAGAGATATGTGACTTTAGCCCCTTACCCTCATAATGTATACGAATTTTTGAAAACTGTTTTCTAATCTAGCTCCTATAAAAAGCATTCGTAAACATGTCCAAATTTCGTATTTTTAGCTTCCGTAACTTGGGTTAGACGAAATATTATACACTCGAAAAAATGGCATTAATTTCTGTTCCTCGCTAATATAATTTCGAATGTAATTATTACCAACCATATCATTCTTGAAACATTGAAATTTTTTAGGCACTTGACTAGCAAAAAAGAACATTTAAACAAACTTTTTATCACATTCGTGCAAATTGTGGAAAGGTACGCCTAGATTTGTTATTCACAAACTTTTAGGGAAATCAGAGCTCGATTTAAAAGATCTTACAAAGAGTTGTAGACGCTCTATAGGTATTTCAGAAATATGTTGTAATCATTAAAGTTCATATGTGTATGTTTTAAATAATTAATTCACGATAAGCAACGAATAGGGGTTAGGTTTTAGTCAATTTTAACACAAAGTATTCAGCTATCATCGAAAGTGCCTCATTTATGCATGTCTTACTTGGGTGTCTCAGAAAGTAAAGTCGTTTTTTCTTAATTAAGTTTTCTAAACAAATAAATGTCTATGGGACATAGGAAGTATATGTGTAATATTTAAAGCAAGAATTTTGTAGATTTTTTTTTTTAATTTCAAGAAAAAGTAATTGGAAAAAGGAGGAGTGGTCCTTCCATTCTCTTTGGAAGGACCATATTCGAATGTTCATGAAATTGATTTTTAGATGTTGTGAGTGAGTTACTGAAACAACATTAAGGATATAACCTTTTTTTCTTTGAAATATGATATGTGAAAAAATGTTTTTGAGCCCCCTTCCCCCCAATAATTTTTTTAAGTAACTTTTGAAAATGCTGTCTAATTTAGCACCTCATATAAAACTCGCCTATATGTGAAATTTTGTATTATTAGCTTCAGAATTTTTTTGCGCGATAGTCGAAATATTGCATAATAAACGGTTTTTTCGCGTCTCTCTAATATTTACCCTATCGAAATATTTCATAATTTACCTTCAATTTCTTTTCTTTTCCAAGTGTATACGTTGTTTCTGAAGTATTTTGTCAATCTGCCAGTAAATATGACAGATAGGGATGGATGCAAGACAATATTTTTCTAGACGAGACAGAGATTTACAGCCTTTTTGGGAGACGAGACAAATATTTTTAACATTACGATATAGGGATTTTACGACTAGGACAAAGCTTTTAGGCTTTTTGCAAGACGCGGGACGCATATTTTCCGTCTCGTGTCCTATACCTTGTCATAGTATTTTCTTCCTCCCTTTGCTTGCTAGTATTCGAAATATTGAGAAACTAAGTATGCTGAGTCCAAATATTGTAACTTAGCAATGCAAAATCGCACCGATGAAAGTTAAACTGTATTTTTTTTCCAATCTTCAAAGGAGTTTAATTGTTTGTAAGGAGAGTTGTTTTCGAAAATGAAAACCAACAAGAAAAAAACGAACTATATTTCTATTATATACATGGACGCATTATTAACTGCATATACCTACCAATCGGTCAAATATTGTAATATGCAGTTCAAAATTGGTTCGAAGAAGATAACAAAAAACTATAATTACTTATTCTCTTCAAAAAAAGTTAGGAGTCTTATTGTACCTCGCAGGTATATACCTCTTATGTGACCATAGACGTGAGATAGAAGTAAACTGTAACAAAGAATGCTAGGACTACGGCTCAGAGTTGAGCAAAAATTCACGAAAATGTATTTTCGAAATAAAATACATGATACATTGAGTCAAATACATTTAAAATACAAAATTTATTTTCTGAATTAAAGTATTCAAAATAGCTACAATTACAAAATACATGCAAAAATTTTAAAAGTAATTTAATTAAAAATAGGCTAAATTTTCTACTGAAGATAGCGGCTTATTTTTATTCAAATTTATTTTAATGTGAAAAATAAAAAACAACTTGGAATAGCTGCGTTAAAGAAAACCTATTATTTGTTTTCTTAAAAAGGAACCTTTCAAAGTTTTAAAAATATAGTAAATTGGATATGAAATAGATCATTTCTGAGAAAGTGCATTGATACTCAAAAAGTAATTAAAACATGTATTACATTATACATATGAACAATGTCGTTAGTGTTGTTTCAAAATCGTCCAAAAAGCTTTAATTTTCAAAAAGTCACAGTACGTAAGATAAACCTTTAAGTATATATTTATTACTTAAAGGTTTCAATTAAATATTTGAACATAAAATCTCAGCTTAATCAATTTTAATCTTAGAACTAGCACGTGGCCCGGCTTTGCCCGTGCAATGAATGAGAAATGCCATTTACCTTAAATATAGATTGTAAAGGGAATGAATGTGAATCCTCCGCTGGAATGATAAAAAAATGACACGGGATTTCCCGCTGCAAAGACAAAAAAAAATTAACTCGGCACCTAATAAAATACAGAGGTTGCCAGGAATTGGACTTGGCTAGGCTGGAATGTGCAATCCTCCCCGTGCAATGATAAAAAAAGGACATGGGCTTCCCGCTGGCAATAATAATTTTAAAAAAGGATATGGTCTTCCCGCTGTCCAAATTGAAAAAAAAAAAAGAACAAAGCACGCGATGGCGTAGAGCCTCCCGGGAACTGGACGTGGCTAGATGTTCTCCTCTTCTACCTGTCTGTGTTCTAACAATCATTTTCCAGAGATCGAATTTCGTTGTCTTCTCTGAGCAGAAGGCACTTTTAGTAGTTTTATTTTATTATATTTCTTCAGTTTTTTCTGAAATAAATAAACTAACGGAACTTTCAGGGTAAAAGTACAAATCTTTAAATTTGGGGACTTTTGGCGTCCCAAGAAGTCAAAGTATTTTTGATGACAAATTGAGTGAAAAAACGATCTATATTTGGGGACTGTCCTCGAATTTCGAGGACGTATGGTCACCGTTATAATCTCCACCCCTCTCTCTTTCAGGACGCCAGAACAAATTCTCCCTCCCGCACGCCAAGAACAAATTCCTCCCTCCCGCTCGAAGCGCGCTCACAGTTGAAGCGACCTTGAAAACCAGAGGGGGAAGTTTTCGACTTTCAATTTTGCGGAATTTGCAGTCCCCAGAAAATTTTTAAACCTGCGATGTTTTAAGAAAAAAAATCATATAGAAAAACATTCTAATTGAACTTGTCTGCACGGTTTCAAAGTTTAAAGGAGGGAGAAATAAATGTTTAATTTGCAGGTAGAAAGATGGAAACATTTTTGCCCGTTTGGTTTTTCGATTGCGGACAGTTTGTTAGGAAATAGCATATTTTTAAAAGCCGTACATTTTCTTCGAATACTGGGATTTTTCCTTAAAAAATTCCCAAAATCGGGCAAAAATGGTAAGTACGATTTTGTAACACAATGGTATTTGAAAAAGAAAACTCTGTTAGATTCCGATGATATCAAAAAAAATATAGTATTCGGCACAGAAATTTAGCTCGCGCATAACGTTAAATGCAGAGAAAAATGGCCTCAAAAACCTTACACAAAACAAAACAATAACTTAAAAACTGTGTTATCGGGTCGATTATTTGTCATTTTTACGGCATTAGCTTTTCTCTCTCGTCCTATTCCTAGTCCAGCACTGCCAAAATTTGGTCCCGATCCGTCGAAATGTTCAGGACACGTGTATAGCAGAACACAACATATCTACATCTATACACAAACAAACTCTTCTCTTTTATCTATATATAGATTTGAAGTTTTACCTTTCAGTGTGTCGTTATGCTAGATTTTAAATGTTCTGCATATCTATTAGAAGTTCTCAGGTTTTTCATTAAACGGCAACATTGCACCTCTTAACAATTGTTATTTCCATCCACAAACAAAATTTCGCGCGCATTTTCCCATAAGACATTGTCACGGCCAGGTGCCAAATATCATCTACAATTGGAATGTTTTTATCCATCCATCTTATTTCGCGGGGCTGCCACATCTCACGCGTCTGGATTTCGGGGTGGATTTTCTCCAGATGTAAACGTGAACACGCGGGTAAAACCCCTGTCAACAGTCTGTCTGCCAAAGCCTCCCTACCTTTAGGGAGATAACCCTTGTGCAACCCCTTAACCATAATAACCAGATTAATTAACTCCTCTATTTACTGCAGAAATACTCAGCTTTTATTTTTCTAGTAACTTTAACGACAGTTCGCAAACTGGTTATAAAATTCCCTGAAAAATTCCAGTAAAATGCTACTCATCGTACGTTGTAACTTACCTTTGGCTTGATTTACATTTGCAAATCTGGAAAAAATTTTCTAGGACCAAATTTCTTTTATCATTTTAGTGTTCTAAAACAGGGATGCAGTGAGAGTAATAAAGTAAAATTTTTCGCTCTTTCCTGTGGCTATAGGTGTTGGGCAGAATTTATCATCTCGCTACGCTCAGAAGAGATCCTAGCATTTCTCTCAGATTCTCAACGTGTAACTCCGTGTGCAAAACATATATATTACATTCAAGTTAGGGGGCGAGAGGGAAATATCAGCACTTTCAATCATTTTCATTTGCGCATCTGAGAAAAAGCATGATAAGCGTTTCGATTAATGTTAGCGTCCGTGTAGACAAATTATATTTTCAGTATTTTGAAAATACAACGATAGCTTTTGAAAATGCTATTTTAAAAATATTTTTGTCAAACATACTTTGCTTTTCTACATATATTTTTTTTTTTTTTTTTTTATTTTTTTTTTTAGTGAAAATACAAAATACAAGAAATGTATTTTAAAAAAGGTAATTTCAGGATTAAACGTGTTTGTGATACTAACCACACTCTTCTACGCGCTATGTATTTGTAATGAAAACTAGTCTTCGTAAAAGGTAAACTACCATGAAAAAGAGTTCCTACATTTTTTTAATCCCAAAAAATATGTTTTTAGAACATGGTCCCTGGAAATCTCATAAGCCCACTCATTTCCCTGACGAATCCTTTGAGGCCCCCTATTCGATATACATTAAGGGTTGGTCGTGACCTACTGTTTGCAAAACGCTGTGCACAAAATGTTTCGATTCCCTAATCGTAGATTTTTACAGCCTTTGTTTTACTTCTTTCAAAATGCCTGGGCTTTAAAAATAAGCTGTCTTTTTTAAAACGAAGATTTAAAAAAAGGCCCCTTTTAAAATGTCTTTAAAAGTTTCAAGTAACCAAGGGAAATTTTCGGTGTTTGTCTAGAGTCAAGAAAAAGGTTTCTCGGTAGGTAAAAGGGTCTTTGAAAACACGTTACATACGTGACAACATCACG
>JAWZYV010001934.1:0-15005 GCA_038373885.1 Cheiracanthium punctorium | reverse complement strand
ATTTATAAGAGGGCTCCGAGCCAAGCGCACAAATTCGATTACATGTTCGAAACAACCAATTAAGTAGCTTACACGGTTGATCAAAAAGACTTAGTTTAGATTATTAACAAGTGATCAATAATTTAACAATGAGTTCATTTTAATTAATAAACAAATGATTGTTAAATTAGTTTTATTGGTTGTTTAAGGAATAATTACATTTAATGAATCCCATAAGTTTAGGTTAAATTTCGTCAAAAATGAGCGTCCCCCACTTTTTTTCTTAGGACTACAACACTGGTAAACAATGAAATCTGCCCTGACAGCTGCGCTACAGAAGACTGCAGTATAACCACGAAGTAAAAACTAAATAAGCAGTTCCCACTTGAAAAAAAGTGATTTAGAATTTGTGAACTCTGATGGTTACATTTATAACCTTCAGATGACTGACAGGGACATAATTGACATTAGATTACATTCACATGATACAGACTGGGACACAGTAACAAGTGAGGATGATCAAAAATTTGATAAAATAATATTTAATGAAGGTTTTGCTCTGAGAAAGTAATATCTCAAGTTTGCAGAGCAGCAAAGTTGTATTACAGAACAGGAAATAATGACCCCCCCCAAAAAAAAAAAACCTATAATTAGAACATCCCCAATTCTTAAAACTATTATTCAACACATTTAAATAAGTAACACATAATCTCTTAATTTTATATATTGTATTATTCCTCTGTATTTTTATATGATGATTCTAAGTAATATGACTTGTTTCCCATGTTTTTTACTGTATTTTATTATTTTATGGGTGGGGGTGGAGGGAAATAATTTTCCTGTTATGACCCAAAATCTGCAAAATTCTAAAATTTGCACAATGTCTGGAACCAAGCTGTACAGATTTTGGGTCTTCTACTGTATACTTAAATACATATACAATACATGCCATCTAATTGATCGGAGACTCTTTCCTTTATCTCCCATCTATGTTTGTTTACATACTTTATATCCTTTCGCTCTACACAGAAGGAAATGCACCCAGAAAACAACCTGCATTTGGGTGCATACGTCTAAATTCAGCATCAATCTGCACAGATAAAATAAATGATGAATCATTCCATAAAAAATCAATAAATTTAAAACAAAATTAGTGCTGCACCATTTTTGATTTTTATGAGATTTTGTCAGGTGTTATGTATTTACCTATCCTAAAAGTTTTTATTTGTCAAAAAAAGAAATTGTTCTTGATATATAGTCATTTATTTATTCTGCAGATGAGTTAAAATCCCCATTTTAGACTCATTTCCTAAAAGCTGTAGAATTTTTATTTAAATTAGCAAAAAGATCGAATAGGACTGTTTTTTTTTTGGGGGGGGGCATTTTAAGCATTAAAAAACAGATGGACATAAAGTAACATAATCTTTTTTTCCTGTACTTTTTTCCTGTGCGGTAAAAAAAAAGTTGCATATTATTCGTGGTCCTTCATCTAGAAGAGAAAAATTTAAAAATGTGCTCCCCCCCCCCCAAAAAAAAAAAGAAAAATTCATGTGGGACAGTTGATGAAAATATCTAAATTATATGGTACAAAGCTTTTACACACTACTTTAAAACAAAACAAAAATTATCTTATTATTCTAAAAGACAGAGGAGATACACACTTTAGAAGTAATACAAAAATCCAGCCATAACCACTAATAAAAATAGGTTAAGCATACAAATATTATTACCAAATTAAACATTTTATTGAATCAAATTTAATTGAAATATATTTCAAAAATATAACCTGACTTGAAAATAAAACCATGTACTTCTTATTACGCTATTTTGCGATTTCCTCATTCATCACAGACTCAGATGATGGGTATATATCACCTGTAAAATCTTATGAAAATCAAAAATTGTGCTGTACAACCTATTTGTTGATTTAATTTGGATTGACCCTAATACAATGATCATTACAAAATCACATTCAAATTTTTTTTAAAAATACAGATTTACTAAAACAAAATTCATACCAAGGCTCCATTATAATCCCTAAATTTGGGATATTTCAGAAGTATGTCCGATATTACTGGGTTTTCCTTCTGAATATACTTTCTACGAGTTTTGAAAGTATTTTCCATTCCCTCAAATATTTCTTTTCTATTCATCTCTGATGCTACTTCATATTGTAGCTATCTGATCTAAATAAAATGCATATAAATGTATTCCATTTATCAAAATAACTGCCATACATAAAAATTACTATTGAAACAGTATGATTGTTAAGCTTTGTTTATTAAATACTTTGAGCCCCCAAAGATATAACTGTGTTATAAGAAAAAGTACTAGTCATCTATAAAGGCTAAAGCCAACCCTCAGAGACTTAATTCCTATTCAGTAGCACCAATAATGTTAATCAGACTTACTGTTTCTTCTAAAGAATCATCATCATCTTCATCAATATCACTGATTTCTATTTTTCTGTTTATTTATTTTTATTTTTTTGATGGAGAGACTTTAGTCCTTAATGTTTTTAGTCGCCATTCAATTAAGCCACTGCGACGAACAAGGTCATAAAAATGTTCCTGCAAATGATATTTGCAAAAATTACAGTGGTGCCATACTAAATCTGAGCACAATTGTTTATACAGGGTGTTTACCATAAAAAGTAAACTTAATTTCTTGATCATGAGAAATGCTAATCTCCATTGTCAAAAATACACCATGCTGATACAATAAAGAAAAATATTAAACTTATCTTATCATTTACTAAATATTATATATTAATATACATTATATAGTAAATGTATAATGATATAGGAGCTACCCAATAGAACAATTTCAATAACAAAGGTATTATTTCCCCCCCCCCCTCACTCACACACACCACTGACACTCAAATAAACAGATCAATGTCCTTTCTAACAGGAAATCGCTAGCAAAATCAAAATAGGAATTAATAAGGCAGCAAAGTATAAATAAATTATTAGTTTCTTTTGAAGGACTTATGCTGAAAATCAAAAACAAAGAATTTGAACAAAATGGAAAGAATGAAATCGAGTAATTAATTGTGACCTAGTGCTTAAATTTCCTCGCCTTTTTGCATTTTCTTGACCTTTCCATGACGGTAGACACCCTGTGTTATATTAACATAATACATATATCTTACATATCCTTCGACATTCTCTCTTGGTGATTTCAGTGCCGGAATCGCCAACACCATGGACTTCGCCAGATTTATTTTTTGTTCAGAAGTTGGATATCTGAAAAAATAAAACTTGTTTTTAGCATATATGATACTGTGAAAGACCAAATTTCGAGATTGTCAACATTCAAAAGATGACTTTCGACCATAACCGACCTCATATCAACCAATAAGAGCTCAGTATAAAACCTTGCCTGTCCTCCTAAAACAAAAAGTTGTTACCTAAGGTAAACTACCTTAACCCTTTGTGGCTCAACCCTTTCCCAATGCTGAAAAAAGGGCAGCCGTTGCCATCGCTCGACTTAACTACCAGCAAGATGGCGGACGATCGAAACGTTCAGCCAGCTGCGTCAAAAAAGGGTCTCTAGATCTGTAGCACGCGATGAACGTTTCGATCGTCCGCCATCTTGCTGGTAGTTAAGCCGAGCGATGGCAACGGCTGCCCTTTATTCAGCGTTGGGCAATTATCCAGCTGTTCTCAGATTCTTCCATTTTTCAGCAGGTGTCAGTGCTGTTAAAAATAATCGTGACCATTTTTTGACGGGAAATTACGTGCTAAAAAGTAAAGGATTCTCGTGGAGCCATGCCACCCGCAACTATTTTGATAGAAATCAAATCTATTCTTCGTGACTGGCAACAGTCAAAACGTCAGAGTTTGGTGTTCCCAGAGCGGGATCACTGCGCGTTAAAGGGTTGAAGTTGAACATTGATATTCTTTAAATTCGGTCTTTCACAATAACATATATACTACAGAAACATTTACTAATAAAATAAATTACTAGTAAGCTGAGAAATTTCCTATTAGAACATTTTTAATTTTAAAATAATAACACAACAGATTCTGTGCATTTAAAATGATATATAATGCATAATTATGAACTAGACTTTTTTTACTATATAGTTAAAACAAACAGTCATGCCTTGGAAAAACTAAACTACACTTAGACCAGATACATGTGTGTTTTCTGTAATGTTGGATAAAAAACAATAATGTAATGATAATAACTCAACATTATACCTTGCAGTTCGAATGTAGCTATTGTTACTTGTTTTCATCCGATGATTAAATAAAACGTAAACTTTTATGTGAGCATAACAAATACTCAATAGTTACAGCAATATTAAAGCAGAATATTCATTTTTTCAAAACCTTCAGATCTCAATTCCTAATAAATTTATTAACTAAAAAGACATAATGAACTGAATTCAATTTCACCGAAATCATAAAATGCCATACACAGATAGAACTTACCTCTAGCAGCATCTTGTTCCAGAATGAAATGACGAAGTTCTCCCACACTTCACTTTATACAATCACTGTTCGTGCGGAGATGTGCGTAATGATTGCACATTAGGCAATGGCCGCATTCGTAAACGCCAAACGAGTTGCACTCGTGCAATGAGTTTCTATCTGAGGTGTTCGTAAAGGAAACTGAGGGCTTTCAGTTTAAAAACTAGAGCGTTCGTATATAAAACTGGGTGCAATTAGTTTCAAACGAAGTAAACTGAGAATGAATTAGGTTCGTTGAGTTTTACTTTCTGCGCGTTGTTTTTGTTTAGAAATGGCGTCCGTTGTTATGGAATAGTATGATGTTATGAAAAGTATTTTACGTTTGCTGAAGCTGCAAATATTAGTTTTTCGAGGAGGAAATTTAGGCATACGTTAGAAACTGCTACGAATGTACATACTTTTTCAAAGGTAATCATTTTCTTGTATTTATCATTTTAGTAAATTCAAAAATGCATGTTTTAGTGTCGAGTTTGAAGTTGATTTAAACGGTTATTTGCGAAATTTGAATTTCTCTTGCTAAATACTTTTGAAAGAATGAAGTTTAAGTTGAAATTTCTAAATTTTAATCTGTGCACTTTAATGATGGCCATTCTTTCTTTTAAAAATCCTGTTGATTTTGTATTGAGTATGTGCTAAAAACACTCCTCAGCAAAGTTAACGTATTCGCGAATTGTAAACGAACACGTCTCCTAGGCGACGAAACTCAATAAACTGAAGTTGTTCGTAAAGGCAAAAGAAACTGATAACCACTGACAGGTCTCAACACACGCATTCCAGTTTTCTTACGAAAACTCGTGCAACGAGTTTGTCGTTTACGAATGCAGCCAATAAGTGATTTATTTATGTGATGAATAATAAGAATTTCACAAATTTCTTTCAAACTGTGTGTTTTTCAAAAAACATACCTACCAGTGGCCGGGCGCATTTGCCCTCTGAACTGGGCGATGGAAAGTGCCTGGTTCAAACCCGTTCCCTAACCGGTCGGAGCTTTCCGTGATTTTCTTCGAAACTTCGCGTAAATACGGGTAAAGAACCAACGTAGGAAATTTATCTCTTACTCGGATACTTTATCTGGAGGGTGTACATACTGCTTTATAATCCGTTTCTCCCACTGCTATGCAACAGAAGTAAGGTGTTAGAGGGGGGGGGGGGTTTAAAAAAGTACACCCTCCAGAAAAAGTATTCGAGTAAGAGATAAATTTCTTACGTTGATTTCGTATATTAAACATTATTTCTCATAGAATATGAATTAGGCTATGTATAACTATGACTTCCCATATTTCTGCCAAGTTGTGCGCTTTTCAAAAACTCAATTATTATTCTCAAATCTAAATTAGGAAATTTATCTCTTAATCGAATACTTTATTTGGAGGGTGTACATATTTATTTATGTACACCCCCCAAAAAATGTATTCGAGTAAGAGATAAATTTCTTACGTTGGTTTCGAGTATTAAAAATTATTTCTGATAGAATATGGATTGGACTATGTAAAAATATGACTTGCCATATTTTTGTCAAGTTATGCGTTTTTCAAAAACTCAATTATTATTTTGCAAATCAAAAATAGGAAATTTATCTGTTACTCGAATATTTTAGGTGGACTAAATACTTTACGTAGTAGGAATACTTTAGGTTTTACTTTAGGTAATAGGGTGTAATACAAGAATGGAAAATATGATTTATGGTAGAGGTTCTCAAACATTTAAAGTCCCGGAGCACTTTTGAAAGGGGAAATTCAACGCGGAGCATGAAATTTAATTTCGCAGTCAGTGGCGTAGGGAGGGGGTGGGCCCAGGGGGCTCGAGCCCCCCTCCCCAGAAAATTTCAGACTGAAAAGGATAATTTTTAGATATAAAAATGTGCTTTTTGGTTGATCATCAAAAAAAGTGTTCAAGTAAAAATGTTCATTTAAAAAGTGTTCAAGTTAATTTTACATGCATATTTGTTGAAAGAATGGCCCATTTCTAGTTTTTTAAGGCCAGTTCTTGAAACACAACAAATTCCTTCTGTTCAACATTTCATATAGGCGAGATGGGATTGAAAATTTAGTCTGGCAAAGATAATAGCAGAAACAGTTTTTTTTTTTTTTTTTTTTTTTTTTTTTTTTTTTTTTTTTTAACCTCTATTCATTGAATAATGTACTAATGTGATCGGTCTTGTCTCCAGGATTCCTCCTTCTTTCAAGCAATAGCATAGCCTCGAATTTCTCTGGGCGATCCAAAGTATATTGATTCCCGGATTCTCCTTGGAGTGAGAATTAGTACCAGATGTTTTAACCATAGAGGTTCTAACCCAGTTTTCCTGAAGTGGTATCTGAAAAAGGAAAAGTGATTCGATGTTGAAAAAGCTGTTTTCTTGAAATTACTTGATATTCTGATGCATGCTTTGATACTATTCATTCAAATACATGTCTCCCCTTCGGCTAGGAGAAATATCTGGACCCATGATTCTAGTCTGATTCATTGAAAAAGACGGGGGATTCTTACGTCGTTCTTTTTTCAGTGTAGCCGACGTTGAGTAATATCAGTATCGAGCGATAAGAATTCATGAACGGTTGCATTGCTGGATCTGTTAACACTAGATTTACCATCTATTTATATATACCTATTTCTACCAAAACCAGTCAAAATGACTGGTGTATAAGAAAAATGCTTATTGTGACTTCCAGTCTTTATTCACTCTTAAAAAATGACAAAAAATGTTGAACAATATTAATTGTAATAGATAAATGAACTAATAGACATTGTCAAATAACAAAACTCTTAATTTTTTACAGTTTTTCAGTCACAATTTCTACAGGAAAAGGTAGGAATTTTGAATTGAAATTGCACGACCAGTCAAAATGACTGGTCTGGTAAATCTAGTGTTAATAGCCGATAGTGTTAGCGTTAATGTAGGAAAAGAAAAACGCAATGCACAAACTCCCTAATGCTACACCCCCCCCGAAAAAGTATTCGAGTAAGTGATAAATTTCCTATTTTAGATTTGCGAATAATAATTGAGTTTTTGAAAAACGCACAACTTGTCAGAAATATGGAAAGTCATATTTATGCATAGCCTAATTCATATTCTATGATAAATAATTTTTAATATGTGAAACCAACGTTGGAAATTTATCTCTTACTCGAATACTTTTTTGGAGGGTGTACATTTTTTTTTAAGAGTGGAAGTACAAAGTTTAAATTTTGGTAAAATCAAAAATAGTCTCCTTTGACTGGTGCGTGTCAAATTATTTCAAGCAGTGGCATAGCCAAAGGGGGCAATAGAGGCGTCATAACCCCCTATGAGGAATCTTTTGCCATACAAAATGTATATTCTTCACTCTCTTATCACACACAAGTATACATATATGTGAGTTGCAGTAGCCCCCTTGAAAATTTTTGGCTACGCCAGAGTTCAAGTGAAACTATTACTTATTTTATTTTGTTCTTGCTGTTACCAGTGTCAATTTTATCTTATTCAACTGAAACCTGTTATTAGAGGGAAAATATTTCGGTATCTTTCGCTTCCGTTCAGAGACCGTTTCACGTTTCACTGAAGCAGCAAAACGAGCATTCTAGGCTAGAGACCTTAGAATCGAAATCCATCAATCAGTCCACAATTCTAGCAGGATTTCTTCTATTTTTTTATTTATCTTTAACCCTTCAATGCATAGCGATTCATATATGCATCGTATTTTTCAGTGCCGGATTAGAGTAGAAGCCAAATTTCTTATGTCAGTTTCATATATAAAATATAGTATTTTTTAATAATAAATGATTCATATGGATTCATTTAGATGGAATGATTTATATGATTCATATCGTGAGTAATAAAAGTTTCACATAATTCTTTCAAACTGTTTGTCCTTGGAGAAATGAATTAGTTATTCATAAAACTGATATAAGAAATTTAACTTATACTCGTGGCTATCGTGCGAACGAGAAAAAAATTCATGCATTTAAGGGTTAAGTACTAACTTAGCCAATATACACCTACATACAGAAGGCTTAGCACTTTTCAGCGTCCCTCTAGTCATACATTGTTGACAAATACCTGCAGTGCACTTTTTTTTTTTAAGACTAGAACTTAAACTATCTTAATAATGCTGGAACCCCTAAAAGTTGGAGGTCCTAGGATGAGGTCTTGTTGGCCTATTCGGCAATCAGGATCTGTTTACATACTGCATGTTTTATGTATGACAAAATACATAAAAATATTGGAATGAAAGGGGCCCCATGAAAAATGTGTGCCAAATGTTCTCATGTTGACTTAGTCGGGCCTTGCATATTAACCCGTTAGCGCCCAACTATTTTCAGCTCATTTTCCGATTTATGAAGATGCCAGAAGTGATCAATAAATTTCCGATATTTGTGTGGTATGAAGAATGTATTCCTTTTCCCAAAAATATGAATAAGGCTATGAAAGATTCTCATTTTACTTTCTTATCGCTGAGTATTTAACCCATTTATGCCTAGCGTCCCTTTTTTGGGACGGCATTTTCGCTATCATTCGAAAACGTTATTTATTTTTCCTAGCCTTTATTCGCGAGTATTGAACCTCAATTCCACAAAATATTTTAATATGGCCAAGTTGGATGTTGACATTTCAATTTTTATTCATAATGATTTTAAATGAAATCATCCCTTGCTTAAAAAGAAAAAAGTTGACATCAGAAATTTATCAATTACTTCTGGTGTTAGCAAAAATCGAAGAAAGTCGCAAAAATATCCAGGCACGAATGGGTTAATAGAAATCAGATTTTATTATTCGAGAAATTAAAACAGGAAAATAAATTAATGCTTAGATATTTTTGCAACCTACAAATTTGGGGAATGTCTAAAAATAGATAACTGAGCGTTAATGGGTTAAACATAATATCTTCAAATTTGTATTGATCATTATCGCTTGAAATAGTTGTAATAGGCAAAAGGGACAACATTTTTACTGTCGTGTTCTGAAGTCCGTTTTAATCTTCGATGTGTCAATCAGCCCATTTTTGGAAAGACAAAAAGCAAAAGCCGCCATTACACGGGCCTTAACATACGCCTCAAGCATCAGATTTATGAACTAGAACTGGACTAATTTATTTATTAGAACAAACATACCACTTTGCAATAACAATATGTTTACAGAGAGAACAGAATGAATCCGCACCGGACGCTTTGATGAAGCGCGTCACGTGACTTACAGCCGGGAGTTTTAGCAGGTTGCCATAGAAACCAGGTAAAAGAAAGTAATGCGTAGAATTGAATGCACATTTACTGCTCGGGAGGTGGAAAAAGTAAAACTGAGTTTTAATCACAATATTGCAGCTCCTGCTACAAACCACAGAACAAGTGAGATAACGGCTCTCCAGCCATAAATCTCCAAAACCCTGCCCCTCTTGAGGGGGGTCTTCAAACTTCAAACTTCAAACAAACAAACCTGCTGCTACAAATGCTTATTAGTCCAGTCAAATTAGGAAAAATGGGGGAAAAAATTTATATATTTTTGAAACTTGGGGAAAACACTTATTGGGTATGTAGTTGTATGAAACAGAAAAGTTCCCCCCTCTCGGGGTGCCGCGTCCCCCCCTTTGGCCCCCCCCAAAGGTCACTTTTTCAGATTTTCACTTCTATCTCAAAAACCGATCGTCTTAGCAAAAAAATGTCAGTTACAAAATGAAAGCTGATAAAATTTCCTACAAGATTGTAATTGGTTATTTTTTTCTATATACAATAGCTTTCGAGATATGTTTTAGACAAAATCGCAAATTTTTGGAAAACACTTCTTTTTATCCCGATTTTTAAAATTTTTGTCTTTTAACTCTTAAACCCTCTGTTTTAGAGCAATTTTTTTCATAACAAAGTTTAAGAGTATTTAATTACCTTTAAAGTGAGTTATTATTTGAAACTTTATCTTTAAATGATCAAAAGTTATTTCAATTTGAAATTTTCAACAAATTTAGCAAATTTGAATGAAAACTACATTGCGCGTTAAAGTATGACAAAATCTAGAAAAAAATTATAAAGTTGTGAAATTTTGGGAAAACATTGGTTGGGGATGTAGGTGTATGAAACAGAAAAGTTCCCCCCTCTCGGGGGGGCACATCCACCCTTTAGCCCCCCTAAAAAGGTCCTTTTGGGATTTTCACTTTTATCTCAAAAACCGTACGTCTTAGCAAAAAATTGTCAGTTACAAAATGAAAGCTGAGAAAGTTTCCTACAAGATTGTTGGGGGTTATTTTTTCTAGATACAAAAGCTTTCGAGATATAAGTTTAAAAAAAAAAAATTCAAGGTTTTGGAAAACGCTTCTTTTAATAACAATTTTCCACTATGCTCTTCAACAGTATTCAATTCCTCTAAAATAAGTTATTATTTGTAATTTTATCTTTAAAGGATAAAAAATTATAGCAATTAGAAATTTTCAATAAATAGAGAATTCGAATGCAAACTTCATTGCTTGACCGAGTACGACAAAATCTAGAAAATAATTTATAAAGTTTTGAAACCTGGGGAAAACACTTGTAGCTGGTGCAATATTAAGAAACAGGAAAGTTCCTCTACCTTTGGGGGGGGCATCTCCCCCTTTCCTCCAAATTTTTTTTAATGCTAAACAGTTCTTTTTTTCAATAATAATTTATATTACATAAGCGTACGATTTGGTTTTATTTCGTTTTTTTTTTTAATTTCTTCCTCCTATTGTTTCTGCTGAACTAGTTACATTTTATTCGTATATAAACGCACATTTAACACATAAATGTTAGTACTAAAGTATAAATTAACCCCCTCTCCCTCCCCCCAAAATAAATTTTGAAAGTGATATTTTTTACATCAATAGAATTCTGTAATGCAATACATCTGTTCAATATTATGTACTTTGACATTTGCATTTCAGTGATCATTCAGCATCAGAATTAATAATGTCAGCAAAATTAATAAAAAAATTACTGCATAATTATAGCACACTTACTTTCGCTTGTGCAACATCTGTACAATAATAGTGCAACAAACCTATGGACATGGGCGCCGGCAGCATAGGGCAAGGGGGGCAGTGTCCCCCCCTGGATTTTTGTATGCAGTGTTTTTCCTTGCTGTTTTGCTCTTTCAAACATGGTAACCATACGTTAAAGTAGTCTTTGCTCCCCTTCAGTAGACTTTGCCCCTCCCTGGAGTAGTTTTTGCCCGCCCCCTGGAGAATATTCTGCCGGTGCCCATGCCTATGGAACAATTTTGTTTTTATAAAAATGTATCCTCATAGTCTTCCTGCACATTGCTGTACAGCGCAAATTGGCCTTCACACGCGTGCATTTCTTTCAGCAAGTTTGAATGCATCCTCATGAAATTAATAATAATATTGTTTCTGGAGCTGGTTTTCGTTTCATATAAACTAGAGAGAGCGATGAGTTCAGTTTTCTCCACCCCCAGTTTCTGGGTTCCAAATTGTTCTTTGTTATCCCGTCTTTTGAAGAATTTTCCCAGACTTTTGGACAATGATTTAAAGATAAGGAAAATGCAACAGCAGAGGGGGGAATTTCTTGAAAAAAGGAGACTGAAAATTTTGATAATTCGACTGTTCGATTCTCTGAATTAAGAATCAGCAGGTAGAAGGAAAGATAGTCGAAATATGGGATGAAAAAGAGTGTTTTCCATAAATTTGCGAGGTTTTCTGAAACATATCTCGAAGCTATTCGATATAGAAAAAAAAAAAAAAAACTAATTATAAAGATATCGAATAATAAATAATTCGATACATAAAAAAATAAAAATTATAATCTTCTAGGAAATTTTATCAGCTTTCATTTTGTAATTAGCATGCTTTTGCTAAGAAGCACCAATTTCGAGATGAAAATCGAAAAAGGGAACTTTGAGGAGGAGGGGGCTAAGAGGGGGGACGCGGCATCCCTAGAGACTGTTTCATACAACTACATACCCAACCAGTGTTTTCCCCAAGTTTCAAACATTTATAAGCTTTTTCCTTGTTTTTTTCTTGCACTCTGACGCACAATGCACTTTTCATTCGAATTCCCTAAAATGTATTGAAAATTTCAAATTGCTGTAACTTTTGATCATTTAAAAATACAATTACATATAAAAATTAAATTTAAAGGTAATTGAATACTTTAAAACTTTTCTTTAACCCATTCCTGTCTAACTGATGGTTGAAGAGCTGTAAGGCAAAGTTAGTGGGAAATAGTTATAAAAAGAAGCGTTTTCCAAAAATTTGCAATTTTTCCTAAAACTTATATCTCGAAAGCTTTTGTATCTAGAAAAAGATAACCCGTAGCAATCTTGTAGGAAACTTCCTCAGCTTTCATTTTGTAACTGACAATTTTTTGCTAAGACGTACGGTTTTTGAGATAAAAGTAAAAATCCCAAAAAGACCTTTTTTTAGGGGGGGGGTAAAGAGGGGACGTGCCCCCCGAAAGGGGGAACTTTTCTGTTTCATACAACTACATCCCCAACCAATGTTTTCCCAAAGTTTCAAAACTTTATAATATTTTTCCTAGATTTTGTCATACTTTGACGCACAATGTAGTTTTCATTCAAATTTGCTAAATTTATTGAAAATTTCAAATTGCAATAACTTTTGATCATTTAAAGATAAAGTTACAAATAATAACTCACTTTAAAGGTAATTGAATACTCTACAACTTTGTTAAGAAGAAAGTTGCTGTAAAACTGACGGTTGAAGAGTTAAAAGACAAAATTGGTTAAAAATCTGGATAAAAAGAAGCTTTTTCCAAAAATTTGCGATTTTGTCTAAAACATATCTCGAAAGCTATTGTATATAGAAAAAAATAACCAATTACAATCTTGTAGGAAATTTTATCAGCTTTCCTTTTGTAATTGATATTTTTTTGCTAAGACGAATGGTTTTTGAGATAGAAGTGAAAATGTAAAAAAGTGACCTTTTGGGGGGGCAAAGGGGGGGACGCGGCACCCCGAATGGGGGGAACTTTTCTGTTTCATACAACAATATACCCAATTAGTGTTTTCCCGAAGTTTCAAATATATATAAATTTTTTCCCCCATTTGCTGTTTTTTTGGTCTAATTTGCCTGGACTATATGTGTAGAAAGTCGTAACCTTGATCTTGAACAAAGACAGGTTTGGCCCAAGGCTTTCAGCGACGAGCCCATTTAAGACCAGTTATACGTTTAATATTTCTTTCGAAGGGGGAAACACCCATTTGACTTCGCCTCTTGAGATTTCGCTGTAATCTTGAAAATTAAGAATCTTCTAAAAATATTTGACACTGCAATTTAAAGTTTTCAATCTGTTTGGGGGACCTCTTACCGTTCGGGGGCCGCCCCTCCCCTTAGCCCGTCTATCTGTTGCTAATTTTCATTAAAAGAAAAAGAAAAAAAACCATAAGAGTGGATAAATACAGCGAGGAGCCACTACATTATGACCACATACTCAATAACGAGTTGCGCCTCCTTTGGTCTTCAAAACAGCTGCAACTCGCCTGGGCATGGATGCCACGAGTTCCTGGTAGATACTGGGGAAAGTTTGTACCGAATAATTACGATTTGTGTTTAATTCATGAGACATGTTATAAAGCAGTTTTCCTAAACATAATTTATTAATACACAAATTAAAATAACCTATAAATAATTTAAAAAATTTGTACTAAACAAAAATATCACAATTTTTTTAATGGAACATCATGTTTCTTCATTAACTTTTTAACATTTAACCACTCTTTCCTGTTTAATACTGGGTTATATGATTTTTAAAAACCTTATATACAATTATTTGCTCTTGAGTAAATCACAGTTAGAACTATTTACAAGTAGCAATTTTTTTTTTTCTTTTTGGTCCAACAAACAAAATATCACATGAAAGCTGAAACATCTAACTACAAAGCATTCTTATTTATGAATAAATCTGGAAGAGCTAATTAAAGACACCGACAATGAGTATAGTTCAGATTTTGATGACTCAAAATATCCATAAAAATGCCATTATTATAAACCATAAAAATGTCTTTAAAAAATGCCCTTATAAATAAACTAAAATTTCAATCTAAAATAATTTCTTACTAAAAATAAATTTTGTTGCATTAAATCAGTAGTCATATTTATTTTTAAAAAATGGGGTGAAACATATACTTACACTTCAAATAAATATACTAAAATAATAAAAAGATAAAGAAAGAAAAAATTTACTTACACCTGACTATATATTGGCATCTAATTAACATATAGTATTTAAAAAAACTTAAAAAATCTAAATAGTCACTAAAATTTCAGTTTTAGGAAAGTACAAGAGGTTAGAATTACAGTGCATTATTAAGTACTTTTTAACGCTTTCAAATGTGAAAGAATGTCTTGTCTGCAACTTAATTTTTAAACTTAACGAAACTTCTTTCAACATTTGATCGGTGCAAGAAAACTGAATTCCTTACTGACAACTCTTCTTCAATTTCGAAAGAAAATAACTAGAAAAATTTTACATTAATTTTTAAAAAATGACTCAAAACTAAAGCAATAATGGCATAAAATGTAAAATTCCCCAAAATCTCAAAAAATGCCCCAAAAGATTAAAAAAGCTAAGAAATGTAAATGTCATCAAAAC
>JAWZYV010001933.1:0-16639 GCA_038373885.1 Cheiracanthium punctorium | reverse complement strand
TAGATATCTTATCTATGGATATGGACATGTTTTGGAAAAGTTTGTAATACAATAGACAAATGTTCTGTCTAGGCTCATCACAAAACATCGTGATGCATTATATGAAACTTGAATAAGTTACCATAGATTTATTAATTGATTTTATTTCTACCATTTTAAGGCTTCTTTCTACTAATTTTATACATCTTCATTCTTGCAGGAAACAGTGGATGACCAATAAAATCATTCAATCTTGTGCTTTCTGTAACTTCAAGGTCAAATATTTCTGAAAGCTAAAAGCCAACCACACATATACTACCTTTTTGAAAAAAAATATTTCTCATTAGTGTGTATTCACTTAAATGTACATACTTGTGATTTACTTCTGACAGAAGAAGATTTTGACGGCCAAAATTTCGTAGAAAGACCTGTTTTCGTAGAATTTTGAATGGAACTTGCCTTTATGTCAAAAATTTTTTAATTCCATCCCAACCTCTAAAAACAACCAAAATAACCAATCTTTCTCAACCTCAGTTTATTTTTGTAAAACAGTGAAGAAAAAGGACACCCTATTAAGATCGAGAGTATATAATAGATTTTAGAAATTTAGATGCGCAGTTATATTTAGTGGGAGATTGAAATAAAAGTTTATAATTTGTGTCTTCAAACTGTTCAGAACATACATATTTAATCCTGCCACACTCATTATTGATAATGCTTCCAAAAAGGGAGCTATGTAAACAGAAAGAAAAGTGCGTAAAACTATTTACCTTAAAATTAAAATGATTTTAGATTTACTTTAGCTACTGTTGAATAATATAGATATTGTTGATTCCAAAAAGTGGACAGAATTACCGCTGATTTAAAACCCAAACATTCCTGATCTTAAGCGTTATTCTGCAAGTTTTAAACACCGAAACAAAAAGCATCATCGACAATGTGAGACCATCATTTTGCAATTTCGCACATGTATGCAGAAAAATACAGATAAAAAACTAAAATTCTGAAAATATGCTGTTCGCCGATTTTAGTGATTTTCCGCAATTTGCAACTTAAAGAAAGTATATCTGATACTGTTAGATTTATCAATTTAAGCATTCTGCACAGATATAGAGAAAATAAATAAACAAATAAATTGCCCGTTCATCAGTTTTTACCAATTTTCATCTTTAAAACGTCTTCGGTACTGTTAAACTAATAGGCTTGTAGTCTTTTAAATCTACGCAGAAAAACAGAGAAAAATATTAGCTACTTAAAAAGATAAAAAAAATCTACCCATTCCTCGATTTCAGTGATTTTTCAACATTGAAAGGATTTTTCCAACACTGTCAATCCTGTTATTATGAAAATTTACTCAGACGGTAAATACAAAACTAAACTATGCGTATAAAGGTTACATTCTCAAAAAAAAAGTGGCGGGGGGGGGGGGGGGAAGAAGAAAATCTGAAATACTTTCAGATTTTAAATTACGCACTAAAGAGCTATATATTAAAAACGTATCATAATTTATGCGTCGTCCCTATTTTTCTTCCTTATTCCATTATGTTAGAAAGTCATTATTCATGAGTGTGCCGTATTTTTCTTCCTTGTTTCATGAAACCCATTTTTTCGAATCAAAATATTAAAATCGGCTTCTAAAACTATTTTACAATCATCGCCAAGTATATTCCAACTATACTTCATAATTTTAAATATTGTCAGGGTGCGAATTGACGGGGGGGATGCCGGGGATCGTCCCCGGCTGAAGAATGCAATATCCCCGGCTAGAGAAATATTAATTGATCCCTGCCAGGGATACTATTTATCCCCTGCTGAAGAAATATTTAACTGGTGAGTGAAGATTTTGGGATTCAGATTGGGAAGTCTAGAAGTCAAAATGAAGGTGGTATGCTATCGTTTGTTACTATACTCTAAGGCGACTGCCTTAAAATTTTGTCTCTTTTCTAAGCTAAAAACCCTCAAGGGTGGCTTCCAATACAGGTACATTGTACGTAGCTTGAAGCTTCTGTATCTGTGATTCCATAGAACAAACAATCTATGCAGGGGCGTAGCCAAAAATTTTTCATGGGGGGGGGGTGATGACTACTACAACTCATATATATATATACGTGTGTGTGACAATGTAGTGAAGAATATACATTTTGCATGGGAAAAAATTCCTCATGGGGGGGGTTATGACCCCCCCAACCCCCCCCCTTGGCTACGCCTCTGAATCTATGACTTTTGTTTGAATATAAGTCAGTTCCCACACGTGTCGGAGACTGCATTTGTCAAGTAATATCATGTGAGGGAAGCATTTGCACCTTCCCTCCTTCTTCTTTTCAAATGTCCCCCCCTGGAGAATGTTTACTTTCAAATATCCCCCCCCCTGGAGAAAATGTTTAGTTCGCACCCTGAATATTGTTTCGAATATACATCATAATCCATGAGTGTGCTGTGTTTGTCTTTCTAGGGTTGATTACTACTTGTGCGTTTATCGCTAATTTGTTCACTTTAGCTTTCATCTAGTTTTTTGGGGAGCGTTGAAACTTGTGCATAACACCTAGAGACCCATGACTGCAAAGCTTACCAAAGTGCGACGATTTTTTAGACTGGCGAGAGAGGGGGCGTCAAAATAGGAATCAACTCTTTCCTGTACCATAAAACACATCTTTGGAATCAAAACCTATCTTAAAATCGTCTACTGAAACTGTTTTACAATCTTCGCCAGGCATATTCCAACTATACTTCACCATTTTAAATACTTTTTGGAATGGGCATCATAATCCATGAGTGTACCGTGTTTTCCTTCCTTGTTCCATAAACACTTCTTCGGAATAGAAATCAATATTCGCCTACCAAAACTGTTTAACAAATCGCCTACCAAAACTGTTTAACAATTTTCGCCAGACATAGTCAAACTATACTTCACCTTTATAAGTACCATTTGGAACGTGTATCATAATCTGTGAGTGTACCGTAATTGTCTTCGTTGTTCTATAAAACACTTCTTCGGAATTGAAATCAGTATTAAAATCGCCTACTAAAACTATTTTACAATATTCGTCTGGCGTTTTCTAACTATACTTGCCATATATTTGCAATAAATTGTCGCGTTTTAGCACCAAACTTAGCAATCAACCATCAAAAATTGCATAGCTTGTGTGACTTTCAACATTTATCAACGCCTCCCCCCCCCTCCACGTTATCTGGCAAACACATTTGAAAAGATCTTCACCGTGACAATTCGTATCTACAAAACTTGTTGAAAAGATCGTGTAGCAAAAATGGGTAGACAAAACTGCGTAGACGAAATTCTGGTATTGAGCGAAGTAGCACCCTAGTGCTTAAAAAAAAGAGGGTTACAAATCATGTCTTTTGCACTCAATTTTCTTTTGTTTGTTGTTGCAACTTTAGCATAAAGCTTGTGAAAAAGAAGTCAATCTTAACATGTTATCAGGTTCGTTTTCAAATTTAAAATAATAAAAATAGCGTCCGAGATTTATTCATAACATTTAATAGTTTCTCAAAATCCCTTCACCCTCTGCAAAAATTTGAATAACAAACATTCATAAAGTTGCAAAAATCAAACGATTTTCTGTCAATAGGACATCTACTGAGAAATTACACTTCTGCTTCCTTTAGACATTATGAATAATTAAATTTATTCAGAAACCTTTTTTTAACCACTGTATAGCATCTTGGGTCCGGATTCGATTCCCAATTCGGGTTTGGATGCTAACTTGTGCAGCCCTTCAAAGGGAGTAACCAAGGCCGCCTACTACTATAGGGCCGCCTACTACTTCGGGCTGTGCCCCCCCCCCCCCAAATTTTTTTAATATCTACTATGTTACCAAATAGCTAAGGGCGAGATTCAAGTGAAACACAATTCGAACGTTTTCCGCGTCGAACAGGGGAAACTTCGAAATATATCAATGTTTCTTATTCAATTGCAACAAAACGATCGTGTTTTGATTACGTGACAGCGCGATAGATTTGTTCATTGGAAGCATTCTGGGGACTGAAAAACGTTCGATTCGAACTCGATCGCGCGCGTTTCACTTGAATCTCGCCCTTAATTTCCTAACATACGGCTCTGTATTAAATAGTTAGCTGATGTCGTCAATAATTTTTTACTTTACTGCAAATTGAATTTCAATGTTTCTCTTTTGGGGGGAAATGAATTGATTAAAATATTAAGATGAATAAATTTATTTAATGTCCATTGTGTTACCTTCCTTATGCTAAACTGTTATTACATTAAAGCTAATTGCGTTTTTAAAGCATTGAGGGTATTGATGATAATAAGATTAAAGTGAAATCTAAATAGAATAAATGAAGTGAGTAAACTTCAGATAAAGGGGTTTCTGTTCACTCTATTACCAAGACTTATATTTTTTTTTTTTTTTTGGATACTTAAGTAGAGTTGCCAACCATCTCGAGAGAGCCAGGATATCCCGTTTCTTGGGTTTCAAAGAATACGACCAGAGAAAGGACGTCGCATGTCCCGTTTTTCAGTAGAATAAATAATTGGATAAATTAAAATGATCTCAGATGAAATTTTAAACATTGCTTTCATTAAATTTCTTTCCTAAATAAATATGATCTGAGCAAAAGTAATTGTTTACTTTCCTAAATAAGTAATATTATAATTTCAGTAAAAGTGGTTTAATATACCTAAAGTTTTTTCCGCATGAGTAGTTATAATAATCTTTAATAAGAATGAAGGTATACTATCGATACCCACTAATATGTTGTTTTAAATATTTTTTAAATAGCAAAGTAAAAGTTCTTTTGTGAAAAAAGTAATTTAAATTAATTGAAAATGCAATTAAAGTTTATTGAACTTGCAATATTTAAATTATTTGTTTGCGATTGCAGTATTTAATTTATTTGTTTTGATTGTAAAGAAGAGAGATGTAAAACTAATAATTAATGTTAATTTTTCATTAGTTTGCCTGACTCTTTTAACTTTTGTTAACTATGTTGCATGTATAACTGTACTAAAGTAGTAGGCATAATACACAATAAAGCTATTTAAAGTGTAAAAATTAAGTATCCCTAGTAGCACAAATAGTTCAAAAAAAGAGGTTGGAAACACGTTTTTTAACGTCAAAAAAACGTGTTTCCAACCTCATTTGAACGTTTTTTGAACTATTTGTGCTACTAGGGATACTTAATTTTTACACTAGTGCCTAGTAGTGCCTACTGTGCCTAGTAGCACAAATAGTTCAAAAAACGTTCAAATTAGGTTGGAAACACGTTTTTTGACGTTAAAAAACGTGTTTTAAACGTCTTTTGGACTAATTGTGCTACTAGGGATGGTTTTATTTGCGTTTTTCCTCTTTCTGTAAAAAGTTATCTGGATCCCGCTTTTTTTAGCCACGTCCCGAATTTTAATAGCGAAAGTCCCGAAAGTACGTATTTGAAAGTGTCCAAGCCTATACTTAAGGCATGTATACATTGCGAAAATTTAGTATGAAAGCAATAAATTTGTATTTGTAAAGTAATATTTTTTTTCATTTCATTTTATTTTATTTTTATGACGGAAAAATGTACTTTCTGGATTGAACATAACTGAGTGGACATGTATTAAGAAATAAATTGAAAAAATATATTTAAATATAATGGACATTTATTAATACAATTACTTGTTACCTGCAAAATTATGAGTATAAACACTACAATAATTATTTTACCAGAATTTTATTCTAATTTAATGCCTTGTACAGCACGTGGACACTTTTCATCTTTCTGTTAAACAAAAAATGAATAAATTTTGTTACTTACATTGAGAAAGTATAGGAATTTTAATATACTAGTTTTCTGACAAATAAAAGTTGGAGAAAAAAAGAAATATTTTAACGCTATAGAATGGGAAAATTGGAATTTTTTTAAAAGAATGAAGCATTATTATTATTATTATAGTTATATTGAATTTTTGTTATTTTTGGAAATAATGCCTACTTCCGTGCTATGACATCATACAATTCCATTTCTGAACATACTGAATCGCGTACCATTCGGTTGTTTCAAAAAAAAGATTTAATGTAACTCTTTAATTAAAACCTACTGTTTACACAGTGGAATAGACTGTATGGTTCCACTGTATGAAACCGTGTTTATCTATGCTTACGTTAAGCATGCAAGTTTAACGTATTCGTAAGGACGTTTTCAATTCTAATTCCATCGCAGACAAACGCACAGTTTTACTTCGATAAATGTACTCTAATATTTTTTCAGTTTTTGATATAGGAAGTTTTTGATATTTGATATAGTTTCAGAAATACAGGGTCATCCACATATTAAAACAGAACTTAAATTTTGAAAGTTCAATAGCAATATTATTTTTTCACTTAATATTTGAAATAGAGATGTAAGAAAAAAATATTAATTTTCTAGGAATAGTGTGCCAGTTACAAAGAATTGAAAAATTACTCAATTTTAAAAAAGGAACTTTAAACCAACATTTCAGAATTACTGCGAGCATTTCAAAACACTATATTTAAAAATATAATTCATAAAAGCCCATCGATAATACTAACGGCTGTTTTTGTATTATAAAGTTTTATTAATTACAAATTATTAAATCATATTTTTAAAAATCAAAGCAGAATATGCAAAATTTTTATTTTCAGAAAAATCAGTGATTTCCAAAACGCCTGAAAATAAATTTTGGTAAAATTTGGAAGAGTAGCTTTTTGGAAATATCAGCTAATGTAGTTAAAAGCGAAATTAAAGAAAATTATGTTAGATGCTATTATTCTGCAAATGATCAAATTCAGTTTTTCAGTATCGAAGCACTATATTCATAGAGTCCTGATTTACTAATTTACTCATTTTTTATCGTAGAACGATAAAATTTTATACGTAGGTGAATTGAAGTTCACCACAATAATAAATTGAGCTAATAAAAAAATAATGCTTAGAAAACTTCAAAGTTAAGTCAAAATCAAGAAGACAACTCCTCAAAAAGTTCGAATTTCTGTAGAATGATTGAAAACATTAAATCATAAATATGGGTCGAAATAAAATATTTCTGTGACAATTAGAACCGAGGATATCACTCAAGGTTTTATTTATTTATTTACTGTATGGCTTAGGTATGTTGCACTCGGTGATTTTGTTATTTTCACGTGAAGGTCGGCGATCGAACTTACTACTCACCGGTAACCAATCCGACATGTCAACACAAGCTAACATAGTCTGATTAAGAAAATTAAGATACTAAATGAAAAAGTTGCAGAAATAAAAATATTTTTTTACAAATGTGATGTTTTTCGTTCCTAACATAGGAGCACTAACCTATAAAAAATTTAATGCTATCTATAACGTCAAATTCACACACAATGTTGATTATACTATTAACCCACTGATTCAAACAAAAATGCTAATCCAATTCACTTAGCCATGCATACTTAAGGTAAATGCATTAAATCGGAGATTGTTTACAATCCTCTATAGTGCTGTAACACTTTAGACAGTAATTTTATACAACACCTAAACGTTTTGAGGAACATTATAAATGCTCATTACTTTACAAAAATTCGTCTAGTTTGCGCGGCTGCTTGACTTCTCTCATGGCGCAGATTATAGCTAGACACAGTGATATCCCCTCCGGTTGAGCATTTTGGGGGTGAGATGGTATGGGCTTTACCCTCGCTGGTGGCTGGACCCATTGATGTTTTTTTAAGCTTAAGACTACACGTAACCAACTTTAAATGGACCCCAACAGAGGTGGCCGGACCCACTCATGTTTCTTTAACGTGTAAACTTAAAAAAAAGTCACCTTTGTGGGAGTTCCTTTTACAATCCTCTGTCATTGATCCTTTGCTAAGCTAAAAAAAAAAAAAAAAAATCATTGTATCCGTCCACTATTGTAAAGGTGTCCTCTTCTAAAAACTTCTACTAGGAGGTATATGGTTATGCCTAACAATGGCCTGCATTAAGATAGAAGTCAAGTAAACGAATTTTTGTTTAGTAATAAGGATTTATCAGATTCTCTATAACTGAGGACAGTGTACTTTCCGGTGATTTGCTGAGATCGGAAATTTTTAACTTTTACTGAGACAAAACATTCCAAAGTCCTACTATAAGCAAGTTTATTACTAAAACGAATAATTTTATAAGCTTTCTTGCTCATTTCAAAGTTATGTAGTCTGATAATCGTAAATACATCAGAATTCAGCCACTAGATGGCTCTGTGAGCAATATCATTGAATAGTGCAAAGCTACTTTACTATACTTAGACCCCCACTTTTATAGCTATAGCTCTCACCCTTAAGTTAATGGGATGAAAAACGACATTTGCGAGCACACTGTAAATACTCTCTCTACACAAGGTGTCCCCAAAACACTGACCTACGATTTTACTCTTTATATATTAATCATATTCAATGAACTACAAATTTATATGTACAAAAAGGTAAGAATATAGTGAATCAATTAAAATTTTTAGGAGATTACATACAAATAAATAAAAAATAAATAAATTTCTATACAACTCCCGTACAAAAAATAATCCCAGTAAGTAAAATGTACCCCATCCATTAATTAGGTGATGTACAAAATTTCAGTCTTTCATTTTCAAAAGGCTCAGAGATATTTTTGAAACACATTTGGCTATCAAAATGGCTATAATATCAAAAATATTTCGTATCTGTGCACCTATTGTTGTCTTTCGTGATTACCGCACAGTCCCTGCAGCGCGATCTTTCCATGGAATTCCTTTCTCTTCGCGAGCCTATGAAAATTGCTGTAACTCATTAAGCGCCAAACCTCCCATTACGGGAACATCTATTATATATTTTTTTTCTTAAAATATTTTAACGCAATTTACGAAATATACATTTTATATAAACATTTACACTATAGGGTGTGTTATATATTTTTATCGGAACAATATATTTTAAATTAATATTTTTTTCTAATTTTAAAAAAAGTGAAATTTTGTCTTTATGACTGTCTTATATAAAACTAAAAAAAATAAATAAATAAATAAATAAATGGTCACTTAAATGTTTCAAGTAGAATGCATATTTAAAACCAACATCTTGAAGAATAACATTCTTAAAATCCTGCATGAATAGATTCCTATAAAGGAATGTTATGAACGCTTATATTTCTTGTTCCCACAGCGGGAGCTTTGGCGCCCTCCCACTAGTTAGCATTTCCAGTTACTCTGTATTGGGTTCCTGGTCATTCTGACATTCCTGGTAATGAGATGGCGGATTCTCTTGCCAGGTTGGGCTCTGGCTCTTTTTTTGTTGTACCTGAGCCGGTTCTCGGTATCTCGAGTAAATGTTACAGGGATACCGTATTTAGCCACTTTAGCAAGCTTCAGTATTCCAGCTGGCTTAAGTGTAATGGCCTTCAAAAGATCAATCTTGGCTTTCCTGGTGTTAGATGCAAGGAACTTCTGTGTCTCAACAGGTCCAGTCTCCGTAGAGCTATTGGCATATTAACTGGGCACTGTTGCCTTTAAAGGCATCTTAACATAATGAAGGTTGTCGATGATCCCACTTGTCGGGGTTGTCTTCTTGAGGAGGAAACTGCTTTACACATCCTCTGTGAGTGTGAGTACTTCTCTGATTATAGGTTTGAGCATCTTGGGCGCCATGTCATTGAGCCCTGGGAGCTTCACAAAATGTCTGTTAGGTCTATGCTGATGTTCGCATCTGCTACTGGGCTCTTTTCGTAAGGCCTTTACCATATTGCTTGGGGATGATACAATTGACCCATGGTCGCGGTGCCTAGCCCTTTTTGGGCCTCCCTTCCAAGTCAAAAGTCATAGCATTTCCAGATTGATTTTGCTACCGTTCAACAATAAAGAAATGTTTGGCACTTCGCAGGCTGGTTATTTCGTACATTATAGTATCAACAACAAAAATAATTACTTTATATATACAGTTTTGAGCATCATCTGCGTAAAAAAAGGAATTGCTGTATCCAAAATGGAGAAAGACATTTATCCCTATAACACGCCAATGCTCCCGCTACGGGAACATGCTATATTTCCTAAATGCTTTCAGTTTTTAAAAAAATTTCAACTGTTCTATAATAGAGGCATGCAATGTATGTAAAAAATGTATATACATTTAAAAATTTATATCTCGTTCTCATAGCGGCGTTTAATGGGTTAAGTCAACGTACATTTGTTTCATATCTGTGAGCCTTTTATGATGAAAGGCTATAATTTGGAATATAACCTAATCAATACATGGGTCATATTTTACTGATTAGGAATTTTTTGTTCAGGGCCGTATAAAAATGTACATTTGTGTTAATTTAATTTCAATCTTCAAAAAAAATTAAATAATATTAAATTTCAATAAAATTCTATATTTTTTTAGAGTAGCTTTGTAAAGCGTGAAAGCGTCATAAACAAGCAAACAAACTCACTTTCGCATTTATAGTATTAGTTAGGATGTCTATGATCAATATTTAAGGAATGAAAGTTTTGGTCAGTGTTTTTGGGACACCCTGTATATTACGCAAATCTCTCTATGTGATACGTTCTCAAAAAATGTTAAGCTTTCTCCGTTCAGTGCGTGTGAAAATTATTTTTCTTTTCTACGAGTTTTACTTATTATTAGCCAGAAAACTATTTTCTACTAAAATGCATCAAAATCTATATACTTTTCTCATTGTAAGTAACAAAATTAATTTTATCATTAATAGAAAGATTAAAAATGGCTACTCGCTGTTACAAGACATTAAGAGCCAGTTTTTTTTAAAGAGTCAGGCAAGCTTTGATAACCGGCAGTTTTGATTTTGTTGAAATTTTCAGGATGCGCTCTTCGTGTAAATTTATCAGACCCGTCTGCTTTTTATTTTGCCAAAACAAGTTTTTCCTCATATTTTTATGGAGCTTTGAATTGAAAATCATCCATAATGTTATGAAAAACAGACCAATTTTACATAAGCCAATACTTTTTGGGCCAACAGTGAACCATGGCATTGGCAATTAGTTTGTGTTCTCCTACTTTCACACTGACTATTTATTCGGTTGCGCAAAAGCCAAGATTCATTCAAAATTCTACAAAAAGGCCTTTTTCGGTAAATTTGATAGTCAAAATATTCTGGTGTCAAACGTGAACCACAAAAGTTCATATTTCAGTGAATATATACTCAGGAGAAATATTGAAAAAAAAAGGTGAGATAAGTATGTTTGACTTTTGGAGTGTAGAAATATTTGACCTTAAAATTGCAGAAAACAAGAAATCGAATGATTTTGAAGGTTATCTACCTCTTATGCCAAGATTGACTATTTATGGAATTGACTGGGAAAGGAGCCTTAGGTATAGCAGAAACAAACTCAATTC
This sequence comes from Cheiracanthium punctorium, assembly GCA_038373885.1. Classification (NCBI taxonomy): domain Eukaryota; kingdom Metazoa; phylum Arthropoda; class Arachnida; order Araneae; family Cheiracanthiidae; genus Cheiracanthium; species Cheiracanthium punctorium. The sequence goes on along the minus strand of JAWZYV010001933.1, from coordinate 5,357 downwards.
ACAGATCCACGGTAACTTATTCAAGTTTTATACGTTGCGCTGAAAAACATGTTTTCGTACAGCACAAACGTCTCCAGAATATGTCCATTTGAATAAATAGACAAATTATGGGCATACTGGCATGACCATAACTTGTGCATATTTTCTCTGTAATAATTCCAAAGCTTTTCCCGCTGGCACAATACAGCTTCCATAATCATATCTTATGGGCAAGTTCTGGACATAAAAATGGGCCATTCCAAGATAGGTTTTCCCGTTATTGTCCTTATAGAAATATAATTGAGGTTTTTAAATGTCTATTTCAGTCATGTTAGACATATATTATGGATTTCCCCAAGATATCATTAGATAAAATGATGTCCAGGAGATATCTTGTAATAGGTATGGACATGTTCTGAACAAATCTGTCATGAAATGGATATAAAATGGACAAGTGTGATGTCTAGACTAAGCTCGAAGTATCGAACCGCATTATATGAAAATTGAATAAATTACCATAGATTGTGTGTGTGTTGTGTTGAGGCAAAGCTACGTGAGGACTATCTACATAGGGGTCGGGTGCCTTGGACGAAAGACTTTTTGAAGGGTTTTAACATTAAATCACGTTACTCTGGTGAAAACCCGTGCAAAACTCCAGACCGTTATATGTGTGGAAGGCCAGAACCTTCACACTTCAACTATCTATAAACCATATTCAGCGTCTTATCCACTCCGTTATAGAAGTTACCATAAATCTGTGATAATAGCCATGTCAGTATGCTCATAACGTGGTCTATTTGTCCATATTGTCACATTCTGGATAAGTTTGTGCTGTATAAAACATGTATATCAGCACAAAGTATAAAGCCGCATTATATGAAACTTGAATGAGTTACCATAGATTTTGTTTCTGCTATATGTACTTAAGTCCTCTTTCCAGTTAATTTCATGCCTCGGTATAGTCAGTAAATGACCTTCAAAATCAAGCAATTTTGTGTTTCTTGTAATATTAAGGTCAAATATTTCAACACGGTAAAAGTCATTCACATATTTCTTACCCTTTATCAATATTTCTCATCAGTATTTTTTCACTAAAATGTACATCGTTGTTGTTCACTTTTGTTACGAGAAAATTTTGATTGCCAAATTTTCAGTAAAAAGCCTTTTTTGTAGAATTTTGAGTGGCCCTTGCCCTTTGTGCCAAAAGTCAACTGCAAGTCTTTATGTCTTAGTAGTCAGTGTGGAAGTAGGAAAACATACACAAAAAAATTACCAATGGCATGGTTCACTCTTGGCAAAGAAAGTATTGGCTCATGTAAAAGTGGTATGTTTTTCGTAAAATAACGGAGGATTTTCAATTTCGATTTTAAAAAAAAATTACAAAAATTAAGAAAATATTAATCTAATAAATTTACATGAATAACGTATCCTGAAAAATTCAGGAAAGTCAAAAATGTCAACTATCCACAACTGCCTAATTTGTAGGGATGGACGCGAGACAAAAAATAAGCGTCTCGCGTCTCGCAAAATAGCCTAAAAGCTTGTCTCGTCTCGCAAAAATCCCTATATCGTAATGTTAAAAATGCGTGTCTCGTCTCGCAAAAAAGCTGTAAATCCCTGTCTCGTCTCGCAAAAAAGTCGTCTCGCGTCCATCCCTACTAATTTGCCTGATTTTAAAAAACAGGCTCTAAAAAAATAATCATCCTAGTACAGGTTGTCCGAAATTAAATGACCCTATTTTAAAGTTGTTAACAGACAAAACTATTTTTGATAAAGTTATGAAATTTTGTGTAGGACATAATGAAGGTATGGGAATTCATTTGAGCGAATAAAAGAATTTAGCTCAAATATTCGCGACCAGGGGGCATTTTTTACTGAATAACGTATCTCACCCGGTACCCAGAGCTCAATCCATGCGACTTTTGGCTTTGGGAGGAGTTTGAAACATTTGGTAAATCGTTATAATTCAAGAACTTTGTTCGATTTTAAGGACAGCATTCCACAACATGTTCGTAATATTTCCCCGAACACATTGCGGTCAGCATTGATGACGGTCAGCTGTGGAACATGATCTCTTACGATTCCAGATAGTAGCTGGCATTGCTGGCCGTCGTGTTGAACATGTTTTTTGTAATAATATTAAGACTATCATAGCTGTATACTAAATTAGGCTATCATAAATAATTCGACTATCATAAATGTCATGGAATTCATTAAGAAAACCCCCTGCAACATTTGAACTCTTTTTTTTTTCATTCGCTCAAACAAATTTCATCATTATGTCCCACATAAAATTTCATAACTTTCTCAACAACAGTTTAGACAACTTTAAAATAGGATCGTTTAATTTCGGACACCCTGTACTTATACTCATAATTTGACAGGTAACAAGTATCATAAATATGTTTTAATATTTAACTAAATACATTTTTTTAATTATTCGTCAGTATATGTTCCCTGTGTTACGTTTAATCAAAACAGTACATTTTTCTTTGATAAAAAAATAAATATTATTATTTTAGAGATTCCAATTTATTGTGCTCTTACTTATTAGATTTTAGTATTTATGTATGTCTTAAATATCTCCATATAAAGTCAAAATATAATTCAAGCTAAAATCTTCGTAACGGAGTGGGCATGCGGCAAGAGATGACAGAGCGGACAAAAAACTCATATTAACATAAAGGAGGAGACAAATTGAGCATTGAATAAATGTAACCCTAAATTTTCAATCAGTTTATTTTCTTCCAAAAAAACCCATTAAAATGCAGTTAGTAGCCACACAAAACGCTAATGACAACATGAGTTCACTATTTCATAAGGCCGTGCCGTATGTTGGGAAATTCAGCCTAAAAAAATTTGGTAACACAGTGAATATTTAAAACAATTCAGGGAGAAAAAAAATAAGAAGAAGAATAAAAAGTTACTAAATAATAATTTTTTTCATAGTATGTGAAAGAGACGAAAATGTAATTTTTCATTACATGTCTCATTAATTAGTAAAAAATCGCTTTTTTTATACCACCGTTTGTTTTATAATGTATGCAGAGACAAAGGTTTTTGAGAAAGGAATTAATTGTTAAGTATATATTTCGGACGCTATTTTAATAATTTTTATTTTAAAATAAACCAAATAATTAGAAAATACTATTATTTTTTTGAAAAGCTTTATTCCAAAGTTATAGCAACAAACAAAAGAAAAGTGAAAGTTATTGAATACAAAGGCTTTGTAACGTTTTTTGAGAATGACCAATTTACAGAATGCTATCAATCACTACGCAATGAAGTGGATGCTTGTACGAGTCGTCAATAAATAATAATATGATTTTATTCTTTTTCTAGACTTTTTTATACTAGGGTCTAATAATAGTTTCATTTCATTATTCCTCTAAATGCGCAACAATTGCAAAACATTTACAAAAATATTTTATCTTGTGCTAATAACACATCGAAAATTTTATGATTAAAAAAGTTTACAGCTTTACAATTATGAACGTCATAGTTCATGTCAAAATAAGCATTCAAACGACGCCTCATAATGAAGAATACATAATTTTGCATGAACAATGTAAACTTCGTGTAAATAAACACGGAAGGGGCTTATTTATTTGTTTGTTTCTTTATTTTTGTTTGAAATTTATTTTTGTATAACTATCACTTTTCATAAAGGGCCTACGACCCATGGAGTATAATCTCAATAAGAGGGTCACGAACAACTATGAGGGTTAGTCGACTCAAAATCACATAGGAATGCAAAGTCGCAGATATCATTTATCAATTAATAATCACTTTGAAAATTGTATTGAAGTAACAGTCGCCATTCCAACTTAGCTTAGTAAAGACAAATTGATCTCATGCAAACAGCTCTTTTACTAAAAATTAGATTTTAGAAGGTCTTTATCATTTTAATGATGCAGTAATTTGAGCATAAGCATATTGTTTATGAAACGTAGTTAAGAAACTTCACGCTTTATTGGTGACTTTAAGACGACATTTGCAACACTGTATTCTTCTGGGATTTTAGCCCTGGTCCTGAAACAACTTTCACGACATCATAAAAGGGGTAATTTTAAAGGGGCTTTGTGAGCTTTGATAGACACATGGGAAAAAGGAAAATATTGTTGTATTTTGGTAAATGTTCTCTATTTTTTATTTCTTTCATTCTTGGGGTTATTTACATTCTGAAACAGAAATTTAAGTTTTGAAATTTCAATCAGGAAATTGTATTTTTTTTTCTCACTCGATATTTTTAAATAAACACGAGGGGGGGAAAACCACAAACATAATTTTTAAATTTATTTTCAAGAATAGTGTGTGAGTTACTAATCGCTGAAAAACGATATTTCTAATGTTAAGAGGAAAAAAAATCATAATTCCTAAAAATTAAATGCATTTCATTAAACTTTATTTCGAAATATAATTTTTAAAAGCCAAAACGAATAAAGCAACTTTTTGGGATTATACTTTTTAAGAACAATTATGAATTAATAAATCATTTTTCAAAAATTGACAAATAGAAGCATCCATAAATTTTATTTTCAATTAAATCACTATTCTTTAAAATCCCTGAAAGTAAATTTTGCTTTCTCTCATTTGTACCAATAGCTAATTTATATGTACCTATAATAATAAAATATAGCGGTATAACAGCTGATAGAGTTAAAGGCTAAGCTTAAAAGGCTGTATATTTGATTTTACTATTTTGTGTCCTGTCATATTCTGTTTTCTAGCAGAAAAACTAAATATTTAGAAAATCCTCATTTAAAAATCTCTCAATTTTCAGCGCAGAGCAATGAAATTTCATATTTCGGGTAACTGATGCTTCAAAAAACGACTGAGTAAGTAAAAAATAATTATTATATTAGAAATGTAAAAAATAACTAAACAAAAATCTAGATTCCCTCATTAAAGAAAAATCCCTTTCCAGCTTTCTCTCAAAAGTTTAATATTCTTACAGGAAGATGGAAAACATTAAACCATAAACATAGGTTTAAACTGCTTATCTCTGATACAGTTAAAACTTAAGTCATCGCACAGCTTCAGATTATTATTTTTTTTTTTTTGGCTGTTCTTGTGCATGTTATTCAACAGCTAAAAACTCGTTTTTTGTTAAGTAATCTGCAATCTTTGTAATGCAGACCAAAATTATTTTTAAATTCTGATTACGACTTTACAAAAGAATTTGAAAAATATAAATACCTTTCTGGTGGATGATTACGAAAAAATAAAGAAAGAAAGTTGCCTACCTAAAATTAAAAAAAAGATTCATTTAAAATCAGATAATAATAATAATAATAATAACATGTGTAACATGTAGTACTTAAAAAATCAAGCATTCAGTTAAAAAGCACTTAAACATTTTATAACAGTCAGAAATT
>JAWZYV010001932.1:10000-15240 GCA_038373885.1 Cheiracanthium punctorium | reverse complement strand
AGAGCTGATGCAAAATCGTTTAAAAGCAAAAAGTTTCCACGCGTTTCCAGAAGAGATTTAATCCAAAACAAAAGGCACACACGGGATCAAAGTATCATCACTTAATTAATTCTTGAATGGCAGACAAACATTAAAATTTAATGTACGATGTAAACAGTTTTTACCATATTAAATGTTATTCATTTTTAGCAGAACGCATGAACATTGTTTTTTTTTTTTTTTTTTTAATTTAGATTTTGATGAGTGATGTGTGGATGTATTTTTTGTCCTTAGCCGTACCCCCATTAAAATTTAATGTACATTAAAATTTAATGTGGCAATGTAAACAGTTTTTATCATATTAAATGTTATTCATTTTTGGAAGAACGCATGAACATTGTTGAGTTTTTGTTTTTTTTTTTTTTTTTTTTTTTTTTCCACTGGAATTTAAATTTTGATGAGTGATGTGTGGGTGTATTTTTTGTCCTTAGCCGTACCCCCCCCCCCCCCCCCGCCCCCCCCCAACCCCCCCCCCCCTGCCTCACTCGGCAGAAGGCAGATTCGAACGCAAGACTGCCAGTTCTCGAGCCGCATGCTCTACCGACTGTACAAGCGTGAATCAACAGAAAATCGTTCATATTCGAAGTGTACTCTTTGAAATGGAGACTAAGAAAATTTTATCGCAGACTGGTTAGCACTGCTTTTAATGAATTTTAGTTAATTTTTTTCCTTAAGCCAATTTAATAAAAAGTAAATGAAAAAAGAATGTGCGAGTGTTTTTTCTGCGCTTGGGGATGGTGGGAGACGAAACGAAGGTAACTACTGGGATGCTCGAGTTATTTTATTTTATTTCTCGGAGTTTGCAAGGCATCGATGCTCACTCTACTGACTGTGAATGGTGCCATTAATTTAAATTGTCAAAATGAATGAATTTCACATTTCCGAGGAGATGAGTGATTGATATGTATGAACGTTGTCGAGTTTCTGATGATTGTTTTCCCTGTATTAATAGGTTTGGTTTAGTATACCCATGGCAAGGGTAAATTTTAATCTTTTGTGTTTTAAAGAATTATTCTAATAATCAAAGTAAGAATCACGGGATCCAGGGGGGGGCACATGCCTGGGTATGGGAGCCCCCCCCCTTACGCCATGCCACTGCGAACATCCCCCACTTCCGACTTGTTTTTTTTTTCCCTCCGGAGGACGGTGGTTTTGACGAGTGGCATGTGAACGCTTGCTTTTAGAATTGCCTGACATTAGTGCGCCGGTGTTTTTTCTGCGCTTGGGGATGGTGCGAGACGAAAGGAAGGTAACTATACTCGTATGTTCGCGTTATTTTATTTCTCGGAGTTTGCAAGACAGCGAAGCTCACTCTGCTGACTGTCAATGGTTCCGTGAATTTAAATTGTCGAGATGAATGAATTTCGCATTTCTGAGGGGATGAGTGATCGACACGTATGAACGTTGTCGAGTTTCTGATGATTGTTTTCCCTTTGGTTTAGTATACCCATGGCAAGGGTAAATTTTAATCTTTTGTGTTTTAACGAATTATTCTAATAATCAAAGTAGGCAGCAGCAGGGGATCCAGGGGGGGGCACATGCCTGGGTATTGGAGCCCCCCCCCCTTATGCCATGCCTCTGCGAACATCCCCCACTTCCGACTTGTTTTTTTTCCCCTCCGGAGGACGGTGGTTTTGACGAGTGGCATGTGAACGCTTGCTTTTAGAATTGCCTGACATTAGTGCGCCGGTGTTTTTTCTGCGCTTGGGGATTGTGCGAGACGAAAGGAAGGTAACTATACTCGTATGTTCGCGTTATTTTATTTCTCGGAGTTTGCAAGGCAGCGAAGCTCACTCTGCTGACTGTCAATGGTTCCGTGAATTTAAATTGTCGAGATGAATGAATTTCGCATTTCTGAGGGGATGAGTGATCGACACGTATGAACGTTGTCGAGTTTCTGATGATTGTTTTCCCTTTGGTTTAGTATACCCATGGCAAGGGTAAATTTTAATCTTTTGTGTTTTAACGAATTATTCTAATAATCAAATTAGGCAGCAGCAGGGGATCCAGGGGGGGGCACATGCCTGGGTATGGGAGCCCCCCCCTTACGCCATGCCACTGCGAACATCCCCCACTTCCGACTTGTTTTTTTTTTTCCCTCCGGAGGACGGTGGTTTTGACGAGTGGCATGTGAACGCTTGCTTTTAGAATTGCCTGACATTAGTGCGCCGGTGTTTTTTCTGCGCTTGGGGATGGTGCGAGACGAAAGGAAGGTAACTATACTCGTATGTTCGCGTTATTTTATTTCTCGGAGTTTGCAAGACAGCGAAGCTCACTCTGCTGACTGTCAATGGTTCCGTGAATTTAAATTGTCGAGATGAATGAATTTCGCATTTCTGAGGGGATGAGTGATCGACACGTATGAACGTTGTCGAGTTTCTGATGATTGTTTTCCCTTTGGTTTAGTATACCCATGGCAAGGGTAAATTTTAGTCTTTTGTGTTTTAACGAATTATTCTAATAATCAAAGTAGGCAGCAGCAGGGGATCCAGGGGGGGCACATGCCTTTGTATGGGAGCCCCCCCCTTACGCCATGCCACTGCGAACATCCCCCACTTCCGACTTGTTTTTTTTTTCCCTCCGGAGGACGGTGGTTTTGACGAGTGGCATGTGAACGCTTGCTTTTAGAATTGCCTGACATTAGTGCGCCGGTGTTTTTTCTGCGCTTGGGGATGGTGCGAGACGAAAGGAAGGTAACTATACTCGTATGTTCGCGTTTTTATATTTCTCGGAGTTTGCAAGGCAGCGAAGCTCACTCTGCTGACTGTCAATGGTTCCGTGAATTTAAATTGTCGAGATGAATGAATTTCGCATTTCTGAGGGGATGAGTGATCGACACGTATGAACGTTGTCGAGTTTCTGATGATTGTTTTCCCTTTGGTTTAGTATACCCATGGCAAGGGTAAATTTTAATCTTTTGTGTTTTAACGAATTATTCTAGTAATCAAAGTGTGGGGGGAGCAAGCAAATATCTTTGGAAGGTATCTTGAGCTTTCGAAGGTTTTCTTTGAATAATATTTCCTTCTTTTGAATAATTTGTATTTGTTCGTGCCATGAGTTTTGGAAGGTTTTCTTCCAGAGACATTTGCCATTTTAAAACTGTGTTTATATTGTATATTAAATTTTAATGTATGCCATCTAAGAATGCATTGTGTGATAATTCAGAGTTCATTACGTGATAATGTTTTGATTCGGTGAGTGAGTTGTGTTTTGGAAGGTTTTCTTCGAATAACATTTAATATGGCAAGCTGTTCAAATTGTATACTAAAGTTTAATGTTTGTGCGCTTCGAAACCGACAGTTCGATTGCCGCTGCAGGCCGTTCAAGAGGGTGGGAGAATTGGGGGTGGGCGAGGAAATATCTTTGGAAGGTTTTCTTCCAGAGACATTTGCCATTTTAAAACTGTGTTTAAATTGTATATTAGCCATCCTCTTGAGCTTTCGAAGGTTTTCTTTGAATAATATTTCCTTCTTTTCAATAACATTCATACTACATTTCATTATCTGCCCCGTATGCGAGAATAAGTTGTATTTGTTCGTGCCATGAGTTTTGGAAGGTTTTCTTCCAGAGACATTTGCCATTTTAAAACTGTGTTTATATTGTATATTAAATTTTAATGTATGCCATCTAAGAATGCATTGTGTGATAATTCAGAAATCATTACGTGATAATGTTTTGATTCGGTGAGTGAGTTGTGTTTTGGAAGGTTTTCTTCGAATAACATTTAATATGGCAAGCTGTTCAAATTGTATACTAAAGTTTAATGTTTGTGCGCTTCGAAACCGACAGTTCGATTGCCGCTGCAGGCCGTTCAAGAGGGTGGGAGAATTGGGGGTGGGCGAGGAAATATCTTTGGAAGGTTTTCTTCCAGAGACATTTGCCATTTTAAAACTGTGTTTAAATTGTATATTAGCCATCCTCTTGAGCTTTCGAAGGTTTTCTTTGAATAATATTTCCTTCTTTTCAATAACATTCATACTACATTTCATTATCTGCCCCGTATGCGAGAATAATTTGTATTTGTTCGTGCCATGAGTTTTGGAAGGTTTTCTTCCAGAGACATTTGCCATTTTAAAACTGTGTTTATATTGTATATTAAATTTTAATGTATGCCATCTAAGAATGCATTGTGTGATAATTCAGAAATCATTACGTGATAATGTTTTGTTTCGGTGAGTGAGTTGCGTTTTGGAAGGTTTTCTTCGAATAACATTTAATATGGCAAGCTGTTCAAATTGTATACTAAAGTTTAATGTTTGTGCGCTTCGAAACCGACAGTTCGATTGCCGCTGCAGGCCGTTCAAGAGGGTGGGAGAATTGGGGGTGGGCGAGGAAATATCTTTGGAAGGTTTTCTTCCAGAGACATTTGCCATTTTAAAACTGTGTTTAAATTGTATATTAGCCATCCTCTTGAGCTTTCGAAGGTTTTCTTTGAATAATATTTCCTTCTTTTCAATAACATTCATACTACATTTCATTATCTGCCCCGTATGCGAGAATAATTTGTATTTGTTCGTGCCATGAGTTTTGGAAGGTTTTCTTCCGGAGACATTTGCCATTTTAAAACTGTGTTTATATTGTATATTAAATTTTAATGTATGCCATCTAAGAATGCATTGTGTGATAATTCAGAAATCATTACGTGATAATGTTTTGATTCGGTGAGTGAGTTGTGTTTTGGAAGGTTTTCTTCGAATAACATTTAATATGGCAAGCTGTTCAAATTGTATACTAAAGTTTAATGTTTGTGCGCTTCGAAACCGACAGTTCGATTGCCGCTGCAGGCCGTTCAAGAGGGTGGGAGAATTGGGGGTGGGCGAGGAAATATCTTTGGAAGGTTTTCTTCCAGAGACATTTGCCATTTTAAAACTGTGTTTAAATTGTATATTAGCCATCCTCTTGAGCTTTCGAAGGTTTTCTTTGAATAATATTTCCTTCTTTTCAATAACATTCATACTACATTTCATTATCTGCCCCGTATGCGAGAATAATTTGTATTTGTTCGTGCCATGAGTTTTGGAAGGTTTTCTTCCAGAGACATTTGGCATTTTAAAACTGTGTTTATATTGTATATTAAATTTTAATGTATGCCATCTAAGAATGCATTGTGTGATAATTCAGAAATCATTACGTGATAATGTTTTGTTTCGGTGAGTGAGTTGCGTTTTGGAAGGTTTTCTTCGAATAACATTTAATATGGC
>JAWZYV010001932.1:0-2500 GCA_038373885.1 Cheiracanthium punctorium | reverse complement strand
CCGGCGCGACCCGAAGGCCGCTCCGAGCGCCAGTCCGAAGACCTCACTAAATCATTCAATCGGTAGTAGCGACGGGCGGTGTGTACAAAGGGCAGGGACGTAATCAACACGAGCTGATGACTCGTGCTTACTGGGAATTCCTCGTTCAAGGAAAACAATTACAATTTCCTATCCCAGCACGAAGGAGGTTCAACGGGTTACCCAGTCCTGTCGGACAGGGAAAGCACACGCTGATTCCTTCAATGTAGCGCGCGTGCGGCCCCGGACATCTAAGGGCATCACAGACCTGTTATTGCTCTGTCTCGTGCGGCTAAACGCCGCTTGTCCCTCTAAGAAGAACGCCCGGCAGAGTGGACCGGGACGTCTATTTAGTAGGCTAGAGTCTCGTTCGTTATCGGAATTAACCAGACAAATCGCTCCACCAACTAAGAACGGCCATGCACCACCACCCACAGAATCAAGAAAGAGCTCTTAATCTGTCAATCCTTCCTGTGTCCGGGCCGGGTAAGTTTCCCCGTGTTGAGTCAAATTAAGCCGCAGGCTCCATTCCTGGTGGTGCCCTTCCGTCAATTCCTTTAAGTTTCAGCTTTGCAACCATACTTCCCCCGGAACCCAAAAGCTTTGGTTTCCCGGAAGCTGCCCGGCGTGTCATTTGAGGAACACAGCCGGATCGCTGGCTGGCATCGTTTATGGTTAGAACTAGGGCGGTATCTGATCGCCTTCGAACCTCTAACTTTCGTTCTTGATTAATGGAAACATTCTTGGCAAATGCTTTCGCAGTAGTTCGTCTTGCGACGGTCCAAGAATTTCACCTCTAGCGTCGCAATACGAATGCCCCCGTCTGTCCCTCTTAATCATTACCTCGTGTTCCGAAAACCAACAAAATAGAACCGAGGTCCTATTCCATTATTCCATGCACCATTATTCAGGCGTCGCGCCTGCTTTGAGCACTCTAATTTTTTCAAAGTAAACTTGCCGGTCACCCAAGACAACCGGTGAAGATCATCAAGAGAAACCGGCTGGCTGTTCAGAACAAGCAGTAACCACCGGTAAGTGGACCGCCCGTCTGGAACTGAGATCCAACTACGAGCTTTTTAACCGCAACAACTTTAATATACGCTATTGGAGCTAGAATTACCGCGGCTGCTGGCACTAGACTTGCCCTCCAATGGATCCTCGTTAAAGGATTTAGAGTGTACTCATTCCAATTACGGGGTCTCAAAAGAGTCCCGTATTGTTATTTTTCGTCACTACCTCCCCGTTCTGGGAGTGGGTAATTTGCGCGCCTGCTGCCTTCCTTGGATGTGGTAGCCGTTTCTCAGGCTCCCTCTCCGGAATCGAACCCTGATTCCCCGTTACCCGTTACGACCATGGTAGGCGCGTAACCTACCATCGAAAGTTGATAAGGCAGACACTTGAAAGATACGTCGCCGGGACGGGCCCGTGCGATCAGCCCAAAGTTATACAGAGTCACCACAGTTTACGGACCGAAGTCCGATTGGTTTTGGTCTAATAAAAGCGCTCGTCCCCGAAGGTCGGAGCTCTGCTGCATGTATTAGCTCTAGAATTGCCACAGTTATCCAAGTAGTAAGGTACGATCCAAGGAACCATAACTGATTTAATGAGCCATTCGCGGTTTCGCCTTAATACGGCATGTACTTAGACATGCATGGCTTAATCTTTGAGACAAGCATATGACTACTGGCAGGATCAACCAGGTATCTTCTCCGTCAAAGAGAAGGTTCGAATCGCAGCCGACTCGAATCCCGAACTCGTGGCGCGCCTCTCCGAAGGGAGAGGCGCGGACCCCGCAGCGACGGCGGGATCCACGTTTTATCACCACGTGCGAGAGATTCTCGTCATCGCGTTCGGTAGCAGTTCGAAACTCACGACGTCCCCGCCGGCATCAGCGCCGGGAGGTTTGCGTACGTGGGCGTCGAGCGGTTTGTGCGTCGGACGCAGGGGCAGAAAAACCCTTCATCTCAACACGCTCCTCCTTCAGAGACTGCGGCACTCAGTCCGAGACTCTGGAAGATTCGCCGTGGAAGACTGAGATTGCGGGGCAGGCAGGAGTGGAGCGCCAGTCGGGCGCCGGACACTCAAAGTCTTTTCAATTCGAGACAGAAAGTCTCGATCGACTTGTCGACGACTTGCAATTCCCATACGGTGACCGTTAGTTGAAACTGCAAGCCGTATGAGAAAACAATCGGAAAAGAGGCCGAAACCCCAATCCTCTTGTCTTCTCACAGACACCACCTGCTCCACATGTAACGCGAAAGTGCTGCATCAACAAAAAATGGCCGCCGGAAACGACGTCGACTTCCGCCGATACTTCCGGTGCCAAATATGTCCACGATGCGCAAAATCGTAATCCTCGAAAATCATATGCTGTTTGACCGGAGTTTTCCGCATTAATTTCGAGGTATCGTGGTCTCGCACTTTTGTCCTTCCAAAATTTTTTCTTCGTACTACTATATTTGAACTTTGATAAAATAAACTC
>JAWZYV010001931.1:0-16781 GCA_038373885.1 Cheiracanthium punctorium | reverse complement strand
ATCTCAAACAAATTACAATCGCTGCAATGTTTGAAAAAATGAAAAATAAATAAAAAATTTAGAGATAATTTATTCTTTTATTTTTATATTAGTGATTGTAGTAATACAAAAAATATTAAAAATAGTGTTTTTGTTCAGCAGCATAAATATTTTCTTTCATCAGTCCTTTAGTAAATTCTCTGTAAATTTAACTGTATTTCTCGTATTTATATTGACATTTAATTGTGTTTTTATTCAACAGCATATGCATTTTCTTTCATCATTTCCTATTTGTTTACAGTAAATTGACTATAATTTAAAGGGAAATTCTAAATATAAAAATGTAAACAAAAAAACAAAAAAAATGACCTATAATCTGCAAAATCCTGTAATCCGCACAACCCTTGGTCCCAGTGAATGCAGATTAGAGGGAGTTGACTGTATTACCATATTTGGTTTAGATGCTGCATGTGCATTTGAGGAATGGACACTTGCTAAACATATCCTTAAGAACCAGTCAGGATCTCAGACTTTAACCGAATTGCTTATGAAGTTCGTTATCTCCAAACTTAACCTGCCTCAATGTTCTTATAGGGATGTTGTGACCATTTTGTTAACAGTTTCTCCATCAAATGCTCTTAAAGAATGTGTCTTTTCTGCATTAAAGAATACTTTAGGAGAGAAATACCTATCAATGGAACAAAAAACTATTGAAAATAGGCTTATAATTTATGCATAAAATTGTGATGGAATGGCACCATCCTACCAAGACGACCAAATTTGATTTTAAAAAATGACACATTCTTCTGTAATTTAGTTAATAAATTAGTGTTGACTCTAGATTAATTTGGCAGGGCGCAGCGCCCGGCGGCCTTTTTGTTATCTTTTTAGCGCCCGGCGGCCCTTTTGTCGTTTTTTTAGCGCCAGGCGGCCCTATTTCTCTTCTTTATGAGCCCTCCTGCTTTTACATTTTTATTATTATTAGTAAACAAGCAGCACTTTTTATTTCCTACATACCATTTGCGCCCCATCACAATAATACGTTAATTAAAACGGTTACGATTGAGTACAATAATCCCATCATAAAAATAGGTTCGCTTGAAAACGGCCCTTTCGCAAAAACCGTCTATGAAATCCGATCTTTCCCACAAATGTAATTTATTAAAATGCTTTTTTCAAATATTCTACTCTTTCAGATAGAAATACTCCTACTGCCCTTTTCTTTGTTTTCTTTTGCGCGAGCCGAACAGCCGAGTAACCCGAAAAGGCCCCTCTTGTATGTTTTGTTTTTGCTGACTCAAGCGAAAAGCCCGATCGGCATTTCACTTAGGAGTTGGGGGAAGAAAATACGGTTGGGAAATTCAAGATTTTCTCAAGTTATCTAAAAATTTCTGATTCCATCTGTCAATCCTCAAATATCGGTGGCTACGTTTGATAAATATGTAGTTGCGAATTATCAAACAATCATTATACCACAGTTCGTCGCCAGCTGTATATAATTATTGCTCTTCTCGATGTCTTTAATAGTTTCGCAACACTAGCAAGTCCCCCCCCCTAAACGATTTGCTCTTTTTAATCGGCTTTCTTAGTACATATTATTCGTAATGTATAACAGTTATTTACTAATCATATATAATTACAGATGATACAGAAAGAATGCCTTGGCAAAACGACGTTTTGCGATTCGAAAATTCGCAGGATTTGCTTGCTTGTTATGGCAAGCCTAGACAAGGGATATCTTCTAAGGGGGGGGTGCCTTGGTTGGGTGACTTATTAAGGAGTTCTAATGTGTATCGACGCGTACATCTTGATGAAACCTTGATGACCAAAACTCCGGACCGACAGTCGCGCGGGCGGGGCCCGCCGAACGTGGGAACTTCAACACTTCAGCCGTGTACCATGTTCAGTGGCTTTATCTACTCAAATCCATCTAAAAATCGAGGGATTTGCGACGTTTTGGGAATACAGCAATTGAAACACATTATGCTTTTGCCAAAATCAGAGCATAATAATGATCTTTTGCTTTAGCAATGTAGCGCTAGGGTTATTGACGCCCGGTGCGGTCTTTCAGTTTGCCGCCCCATTCTTTCTAAGTTTTAGCATTCTGCCCCCATTTCGGTCCTTTAGTTTTCCTCTTTATTATTTCTAAGTGTCCTGCCGGCCACCATGTTTGTTTTTTTGCCGCCGGGGCAGACCCCCCCCCCCCCGTTTTAATTACATAAAAGCGGAGTAAATGCAGAACTTAGTAAATCAGACTATTGACAAGATTTGGTATTTTAAATATTCATATTATACACCTTCCGATTAAAAAAATTCTCAACATTTTAATGAATGAAGAAAGGAAAAAAAAAAATAATAAAAGCAAAAGAAAGCTAGTTCTGGAAAAGGATGTCTTCAGAAAACAAATTGTGTCATAAGTTAACAGCTAGGTTATTCATAAAACAAACTGTCATCAATTTAAGCTTATTTTCAGTTGAAAAAAAAAAAGAAAAAGAATTCTGGAAGGTTTATTAATAGATAATTTGTTTAAGTACTTTTGGCACCAGGATGTTGATTATTTTAATTATATTAAGCTGATTAAAAACATTTGATAGTTAAAATAAATATTGATTAGTACTATTTTTATTTTAAAAAGATTAAAGCAAGGTTTAAGAAAGAAAATTTAGTGTTTTTAAAGAGACCTTTTTAAGTATGTTACAAGAAATTAAAAATAAAGCTTTATGAAAAATAAATTATTGAAAATATTTTAAACTTTATTTCATACATACCTTTGGACAATCCTGTGAGTTAAAAAAAAAAATATTAATTTTATACCTGCTAAAAAACTTACATGTAGTAATTATTTTTATTTATTTTAAAGAAATAGTACTTTTTTAAAAAACTTATATTCACTTTTCATGAATGAGCAAGCATTAAATTAGAAGTGAAAGAGGAATAACAAATATATTTCAGTGATTTGATTTGATATGGTGTTCTACATTCCAACCATAGGATGTATTACAAAATTTGCATGACTATGTCATTTTTTCCAGCAATCTTCTGTGTTCTGAATTAAATTTCCCCAATTTCTGTAGTTATCAATTGATGGATGAGTTAAATTGTTTGATGCAATTTTAATAATGTCTAATAGTAATAAGGGTAACTTTGAAAATCTTTACTTGGTACTCATTCAATAATTATTGCAAACAAAAGAATTTAAATAAAATTCTGATTTATATAATTAAATTTTATACATCCTGCATTGCAGAAATTTTATTATTTTTATTACATGCTAAATGCATCTACCCTAATCCACTTACACTGACAGTCCTTTTCTGTTTAAAAGTTTGTACCAATATAGGTGAAATATCATATATGAATGTGATCCAGTAATTGTGGTCCAGTAGTGATAGTGTGATAAAATTGAGGAACAAAAATTAACAGTCCCTCTGCCTTCCCCTACTGCCTAACAAATCATGTCCGGCTAAAAAGTTCTGAAACCTTCTTCAATAAATGTACTATTCTTATAAATAATAAACATGTATGTCACGTAATTTTGAGAAAAAAAATTAAGCAGAAAATTCAACATTACTTATATTTAAACTGCTTTATGCTAGAAGTTTTTTTTAAATCAAAACTTCTAGTTATGTAGATTTAATTCACATATTTATGTCATGTTTAGACCAAAATATTATCAACAAATTATTTTTCCTATTTCGCTTACACTTACTTCTACTGGATATTTTCTCCAAAAGAAGTGGGGGGGGGGGACTAAGACAAATTGGAAAAAATCTTACTATGCATTGTAGTCAGAACACATATTACAACTCTACATGTTAAAGTTTCGGGGATCAGATCGTTTCAAACCAGTTTCTATATGTTATCTACCTGTACATTCTCGTGGAACCCCAAAGTGCCCTTTTTGAGAACAGGGTGCCCCTTTTGAAAATTTCCCCCCCCGGCGGCCCTTTTTTTCTAGAGTCAACACTATAAATGCTATGAATAATATTTTGTCTGTTTTCAGATTTAGTATTTGGAGATAAATGTATATGCTATTGCTATATAAATGATGCCATAAGCTTAAAATTCCCAACCATTTATATTTCTTGGTTATCATAACTTGCACCTTGCATTAGTCACTTAAAAATAGATTTGCTTTTTAAAATGTATTTAATTATCTCTATGTTATCTATTATTACCACTCACTCCGTCTCTCTATATACGCTCTAAATAGCCAATGAGCTAAAGATTGCGGTAAGTACTGGCTCCTAGATGAAATTGATTTAGGAGCCAGTGGCCACTACGTAAAAATGGGAATCTTCAGCATTAGTTGATTGGGACCAAAACTGTATTAACATCCAGTGTCATCCACTACAAGTTTAAAAAAATGTATTTGAACTTGAGTGGATGAATAAAAAGTATTTTACTATCGATTGAAAATTTGTACAAGATATATATAGGGAGAGTGTGACCTAATAGTAGGAATTGAAAAAAGAACCTCATTATTAAGTTTTCGTGAATGTGTAAAGTCAATTAACTGGTAATTTTTTAATGAAATATGCATAGTGTTGACTCTAGAAAAAAAGGGCCGCAGGGCGGCGGAGGGGATTTCAAACAGAAAACTTTGGGGTTCCACGAGAATGTAAAGGTAGATAACATATATAGAAACTGGTTTGAAACTATCTGATCCCCGAAACTTTAGCATGTAGAGTAGTAAAATATGTGTTCTGACTTACAATGCATAGTTAGATTTTTTCCAATTTGTCTTAGTTTCCCCCCCCCCCTTCTTCTGGGGAAAATATCCTGTAGAAGTAAGTGTAATGGAAATAGGAAAAAGGATTTGTTGATAATATTTTGCTCTAAACATGACATAAATATGTGAATTAAATCTGCACATAACTAGAAGTTTTTGATTAAAAAAAAAAAGAAGTTTTAATATAAGTAATTTTGAATTTTCGGCTTAATTTTTTTTTCTCGAAATTATGTGATGTAGATGTTTATTATTTATAAGAATAGGAGTCGGTTTGAAGGGATAAAGCCACTGAAAATGGCAGATGGCTCAAGTGTTGAAGTGCGGCCGAGCGACTGTCGGTCTGGAGTTTTGGTCGGTTTCATCCAGATGTAACGTCAATACACTCGCCCCTTCCCCTTTAATCCGGCCTTCTCTACTTATTGTGATAATAACTAGAAAGTTTTAATTATTATTAAATACAATTAGAAACATTGTACGAATTAACTAGAAATTTACCATGTCTTAAAGAAAGTTTCCAAAACAAAAGTACCGTTATTATTCACCGTAAACTATTTCATTACTAAGCGAGAGTTTTTAAACTCGTTCGCTTCACACTTGAATTGTCCTTTTGCAGATAAGGATACTGAATAAATGAAGGCCAGAACTAAATAACACGCAGAATAAAAACGTTTACTCACGTAAAATATATTAGAATCAGATTAAATTATCACATAAAATAAAAAGGCTGGCTTTCCGATTAGCTACCGCTTGGTGACTTCCTACTACTGGCGCCGCGGCAGGAGTGATTTCTCCCATTACTTGGCAAGCCTCTCCGTTCGGTAGGAATGGAAAACCGGTCTGCGATTGTGATCCGGGACTGATCGTAACGAGAGCTGTCCGCTTAAAACGAATCGGACACTGATGCAGCTCATTTTAAAATGAATCGGTCGTGGATAGGATGCAGTGGCTGTTTTAAAAGAACTGCATCAGTTTATTTGAAAGTGGTTCCGTTTTTGTTTCGTTTGCTAGTCTTTTCTCTTTCCGGCAGAGCAACTCTATAGTTGGTTTTTATACAAACATATCCGTTGAATAAAAAACTTTCATAATTAAGAGTACGGCAAAAATTCACGTTTTGTTAGGATTTTGATTATTAAAAAAAAAGAGAGAGAGAGAGAGAGAAAGAAAAGAGAGGAACTGTTTCTGTAGCTAATCTAAAATCCTTATTTATTGTAAATGAAAAGAGATAGTGTTCAGTATACAAATAGCTATAGGGGCGACTATATTAATTACAGTAAAACCTGACAACAGCAATACTTAAGGGACCAAGACCAAATAAAATTTATCCAATATCGTTATAGCGAGGTTTTACTGTATTATAAATTTGAATCGATTACGCAAGTTGCGCCTACACGATCAAACTCCTTCTTAATACCAGGTTTAACATGTTCATTCTCTTACATTGCGAAGATATAACAAGAATTTTGAGGTGCGTGAATTCAATATTATTCAAAATTTGAATGGATTACGCAATTTGGGATTACATGTTGTAGACCGACACAAATTTTTACTTTCTTGGCATATCCGAATGGTCCGTTTTTCTGTAGTAAATTAGCTGTACAGTTAGTTTCTATACAAAGATGGGTATGCGGAATTTTTTTTAGGTTTCTATTACATACTTTTTATTTATATATAAAACTGATTTAAGTTTTCTTTCAAAAATAATAATCAAATAACAAATAAAATCTTTTAAAAAATATATTTCTTTCGTTGCTTTATAATATTTTCTTCCAAAAATTCACCTATTACAATACAAACTTACACCTGTAAACCTGTACATGTGATGGTGCCATTTTCCATGTTTTTATGGGAACGGAGCCTAGCGACTAGGGCACTGCGGGATACTATTCTTTTAATAATAACATTATTAGAAAGCTGATGATTTCAATTTTAACAACTACTAAACAAATGTAAGATATTCATTGAATGGGTAAAGTCACTAATACAGTTGATCATTAATAAAATCTTTACATTATTTTGGACATTAACATTCTGGGCTTTACATATTCTGGACAATCTCTAGCACATTATTTTGAAAAGAGATTCTACTTCTAAAACACATTTTTGCTGATTTTGATAAAGATTAAGGGGGGGGGGGGGCAGATTTATGTACCCAAGGATCTGTGCAGAAGAAAACTGGGTCTATTTTCTGGCCCCTTCACAGAAATGCAATCGATTAAAGCGGCCCTTCATTGGCATTTCACCCTACATTTTAATCTGATTTATCAATTATTATTTTTTTAAACGCGACTTTTATTAAAAATTGGTATGAAATTTCACAAAAATAAGTGTTGAAATTCACAAAATTAAGTATTGAAATTCACAAAATTAAGTATTGAAATTCACAAAAAAAGCTGTTTTTCACAAAAATGGGAACTCAGGAAAAAAATTCTGAATCGACCCCTGGTATGTGTTTGTTAAACTGAATTTAGGTGATGAGAAATAACTGAATTCATTAATCCAAGTCTAAGGAAAAAAACATTCCTTTTCTATAAATATATTTTCCTTGGAGTCTTTCAAGAATGCTTAAGAAAAAAAAATTCTAGATATTAAAATAATAAGTTTACTCCTCTCTTTTCTTTATGAGTTTATTCTGTTACCTTCTAAGGTTCAGAGGGCTAACGATGATAATTTATAAACTTGAGAAGAAAAATTCTTCAATATATTTTTTTTTTCTTTTGAGTCAAAATCTGTTATATATTATGCTCTTGAACTTGCATAGTTTTTTGTATTATTTGGAAGTCCTTTCATTGGTGTAGTAACAGATAGTTACTAAGGTATCGGACTTAGATGAAACTTATCACGGTGAACGTACTCGTTAAATCTGTGAGGCTTTATGTTCTTCTTCTCTGTTGTCTGCACTGTTAAAAATGATTTACTTAAAAATGAGTACTTTAATGTAACTCATATTTTTTTAAATACATTTGCATCATAAACGAGTACATGGCGTGCTTAAATATAAATAACCATTCAAACTGAAAAATAATCATGAAAAAAAGCGCACCCGGAATTGAATGGGTTTGTATTTCGTGAAGAGAAGAGGGGGGGGGGGCTGAATTTAAAAATATGTGAGAAACAAGTGGGTGTCCAAAGGGCTTAAACAGGGGTACATTAGTGTATTTGCCCTGATTTGTAAGTATACAGTCTCACTCTCCTACACTCTACAGAAGACCCTACAGACTCTAAGAAACTCCTTCTCCAGATTAAAAAATAAATAGAAAATAAATAACGGAGTAATAATAACAATAATACTAATTTCAGCGTTTTTTTAATAAACTGATTGTTCAATTTGTTTGTATTCTTAAGACAAAGTCCAGAACTAGTGATTCAGTGACAAATTACAGCAGTTTCGAAAAATTTAAGTACCATCTCTCACCTAACAGGCAACCCTAAGAATCTAAGACTCCACAGATTTAGCATGCACATTCTCTGTAATATGTTATCACATCCAGTCTGATCTGTAATCAGCTATAGCTTATTATTATTACTGGTTTTCTTTTTATAAGAGCAAGAGTTTATTCAGATTCATGGTAATCTATCTTGTTAACTCTTTGGTTTTAAATAATAATTCTTAGAATGAATGATTTATAAATATATAGTATATTTACATATAAATATTTTTATTTTATAAAGTATTTAATATAAATATTGCTACTTTTATTTTAGACATACCTTTTTTTTTCAGAATTAAATTATGATAATAATAAGTCAATTTAAAAAAACTTCCTTAAAAAAAACTTTTAAAATCAAATGTTAGTATAAGTGTAATGTTTTTAAACGAATTTTCATTTCTAAATTCTAAAAAAAAACCTTCTTAAAGGAAACTGGCTAAAAAATTCGCCGCAATAAAATAACTTTATAATATTAATTCTATATGTATAAGGTCAATATCTAAAGAAGAAAATCCTAGGTCAGTGTTTTTTAGGGACCCTCTATAATAGGGATTGAAAGTTTTTATGATTTTTATTTAATATTTAAAATATTAAAATTTTTACTTCCAGCTTAAATTATCATATTCACGTAGCAGAATTCCAAAAGCTTAGTCCGAGAGATTCAAGATAGGGATGTGGAAGAAGTTAAAACTAAGAAAATAAATAAAAAATTAAGGATTACTATTTCAAATGAACGGAAACGTCTGACAGATTATTTTAGAGATAAATTTCTATAAGTACAAAACTGTTCCTTTTTATTATGTTCCGAAGTTATTTTTATTTTGTGGTTAAGACAGATCTACACAAAGGATGTCTGCTTAATTAGGGTATGCCTTGGGCAGACGACTTTTTCAGGGGTTTTGACGTGTCTGGAGACACGTCAAAACCCGCACTGGAGAAAACAGCCGCGCGGTAGGCAGGAACCCTACTGCTGTACACTTCAGCAGTTTACCAAATTGTCATGAAATTAGTAAAAAGTATTTATACTATAATGCAAAAGGTCAAAATACTTTTTTTTAAAGCTTTATAAATTAAATTTATATCTTCTAAAGCTCTTTCACTACTTTACAAAACTCATTTAACTTTTAAGATTAAAAAATAAAAAATAAAACTTGCTGAAATAAGCAAGAATGACGATATATAGAAAATTAAATGGATAAATTATCGAATATTGAACTTCATATATGAAAAAAATACAGCAAGAAGAAAAAATATCTACTAAAACAGCTATTATAACTTGATGTAAAACTGTGAGAACAACTCAATTAAGAAAAAGGAAAATGTTATTAACTTTTGTTCACTAAATAAAACTTTTTTTTTTTTTTTTTTTTTTTTTTTGCATAAAATATCTTGTATTCCATTGAAAAATAAAATATAAATAAATAAATATTTTAAAGAAACCGTAATATTTAGAAATAATTTTAAACCAGTACAGCAGATTGGGAATGAGAAAAATTGTTAAACCAAGCGCTTAAAAAATAACCCTGTTTAAATTAAGTAACCTTGACAGTGAACTTAAAAAAATCTGGAGTGACTCCACTCGACTTTCCGAACACTTACGATTAAGATCATTACCAAGCATTTAAATAAATTTTAATCGATGAATAATTCAAACATATATACCAAATTGAAGCTCGATCGAATGTACCGTTTAAACGCTAGCGCACTTTCAAGAATTTCTCCCCATAGGCCATAATGTAAAAGAAATCTTTGTCGTAGCCCTGTAGAAAAACTATAAGTCCTATAAACATCAAAATCAATACCGGTCTTACAATAGTGGTTTATAACATGTATACCCAATTTGAGCTCAATCGAATGTACCGTTTAAACGCTAGCGCACTTTCCAAAATTTTCCTCCATAGACCATAATGTAAAAGAAATCTTTGTCGTAGCCCTGTAGAAAAACTGTAAGTCCTATACACATCAAAATCAATACCGGTCTTGCGAATGTGGTTTATAACATGTATACCCAATTTGAGCTTAATCGAATGTACCGTTTAAACGCTAGCGCACTTTCAAGAATTTCTCCCCATAGGCCATAATGTAAAAGAAATCTTTATTTTATCCCTGTAGAAAAACTGTAAGTCCTATACACATCAAAATCAATACAGATCTTGCGACGGTGGTTTATAACATGTATACCCAATTTGAGCTCAATCGAATGTACCGTTTAAACGCTAGCGCACTTTCCAGAATTTTCCTCCATAGGCCATAATGTAAAAGAAATCTTTGTCGTAGCCCTGTAGAAAAACTGTAAGTCCTATACACACCAAAATCAATACCGGTCTTGCGACGGTGGTTTATAACATATATACCCAATTTGAGCTCAATCGCATGCCCTGTTCAGGAGCTATCGTGATCACTCACACACACACACACACACACACACACACACACACACACACACACACATACACACATACATCTCGTAAAAATAGCATAAATGAATTCAGAAGACCTCAAAACGTGTAAATACACCAAAATCTCGAATTCGAATTTTTTCATGATTACAATACTTTCCTTACATGGTACATGTTCGGAAAGTAGAAAAATATTTTGTCAAGACACAGACTGGAGTTCCTTTTCGCATTTTAAATCAAACAGTTAAAATGACCCGTTAAACAAATGTTAAAAAAAAAAAAATAACACGAAGTTTGGAGGAGGGAACGTGCCCCCCCCACACACACACACAGAGATTAGTTTGTTGTCTGTTAGACAGAGATCTGTTTGTTTTAAATTTTTAAACAAATTATTGTTTAACTGATTTTGGTACAAAATTGGGGGGGAGCATAGGGAGATACGTCCCCCCCCCCCAATCATTTCAGCACTACCATAGATTTTCCTCTATTTGTTTTGATAAAAATGATTTCATCCATTCTGTAGATTCGGATATTTCAGAAGAAGAACCCCCTTCACCCATCGCAACCCCCGTTTTAACCCCGGAGTTTTAGTGATCGGATGTGTTATCCATCATTCATCAACGCGCGACGAAGAAAGAGAGTATACACCTTCACACTGTCTACACTCTTCTCCCGGGGCTATTTCTTTGTTTGTGCTTCTTGACAAAACGTGAACGTGACCTTGACAAACTCCTTGACAACCCAGTAGTCAATTGTGGGGGGTTCTATTTGGGGGGGGGGGGCGAGGGGCCATATGACGCATGTTGTTAGTGTAAAAATGATACAAAAAAATTGAATACTTAAAAAAGCATGTGGATAAATATAATATAATTGGTGTAGTAACAGATAGTTACTAGGGTATCGGACTTACGATGAAACTTATCATGGTGAACGTGCTCGTTAAATCTGTGAGGCTTTATATTCTTCTTCTCTGTTATGGTGAGTGAGAAGTAGTATTAATGAAGATACCGATGTTCTTTGCTAATTTTTGCAATTTTAGTACACGATCTTAAAAAAAAAAAAAAAATAAATAAAATAAAAAAAGCCAATGACATATAACAGGGTTTTCATTGTGGGGAAAAAAATGGGTGAGAATTTCTCACTATAGATGCGAGTTGGGTAAATACCCAGTGGGTAAGGTATTTATAAATGGGTACTTTCACTTGCCTCCGGTAAACACCCCAAATCAGAGTATTTATGAATTTTAGTTATTTTTATAACATGTAACTGGGCCTACAAGTCTGCAGGCCAGCCCTAGTTACATGCAATAAAAATCAAACTGCGAGGATTTTACGCCACTTTATGAAAAATGGAAGCATGCGCGACATTTTTTTTTTTTTTTTAAGGGTCCAAATCTTTCGAGAGGCGATAATTTTGTGCAGAATGAAACCAATTTGTAAGGGCGAGAATTTTTCACAGTAATAATTTTTACTTCCTTGTACGTAGTATAAGGAAGTAATGTGATCCCGAAAAATTTTGAGGGCCAAATTTCGACAAAAAATCCGATTTTGACTACCTCTAAATTTAATTTTAAGAATTTTTTCGATGCATCTCATCGTAGGCTAGCATGCACGATCATATTAACGCGTCTGCAACTCATTTTGACCAGCGGCGAGTTTATTGTGGTCAGTTTTTCCATGCCGTCTGTACGTACGTACGTACGTACGTACGTATGTATGTAACTCGCATATCTCAAAAACTATGGGTCGTAGAATGTTGAGATTTGATATTTAGGATTGTTCTATGATCTAGTTGTGCACCTCCCCTTTTGGTCGCAATCGAATGGATAGTTTATGTACAGGACCGCCCAAAAGATTCGAAATACATTACGCTCTATGGGCCGAAATTCATTAAACTCGCCTAACTCAAAAGCTATTAGGCGTAGAATGTCGAAACTTCATATTTTGGATAGTTGTAACATCTAGTTGTGCACCTCCCCTTTTGGTTCCATTCGACTGGATAGTTTATCTACAGGACCGCCCAAAACATTCGAAATACATTACGCTCAATGGGCCGAAATTCATTAAACTCGCATATCTCAAAAACTGTTAGGCGTGAATGTTGAAACTTTATATTTAGGATTGTTGTAACATCTAGTTGTGCACCTCCCCTTTCGGTTCCATTCGACTGGATAGTTTATCTACAGAACCGCCTAAAAGATTCGAAATACATTACGCTCTATGGGCCGAAATTCATCAAAGCGTTTTTTAGAGGTATTGGGCTATTTCAAACGACTCAGAAGTGATATATGCTGTAAAGAGTTAGAAAATGAATTTCTCCATTAAAAAAAGTGTCTTTATCATTTATAGTTCTGCTACAGGAACACTCAAAAGATTTCCAATACATTACGGTCAATGGCAATTTTAGGAGATTCATCCATTTCAAGCACAATACCGTCCTACCACATAAGTTAGGTAATGGTCCGACCACGGTCACGTGCCTCCCTCAAGAACTATGCCAAAAGTCGCCAAGCTTGGCGACTTTTTTGTGTACGTGTGTGCATATTTAACTCTCAAATCTCAAAAACTATTATGAAATTTCATATATAAGATTGTTGTAACATCTATTTGTGCATCTCGATTTTTGGTTAAAATCTACTGGAGAGTTTATTTACAGGACCACCGAAAAGAATTTCAGTACTTTAATGTCTATAGACATCTTCAATGTAATACAATTGTAGACAGTCATTGTTTGGTACATACCCAAAATCTCGCCGTCTGTCCTCGACCTTGGCGAGTTTTGTCGAAATGTCGCCAAATTTGGCGATAGTCAGTCATTTGGTCCATGCCCAAAGTATCGCCATTTGTCATCGTTCTTGGCGAGTTTTGGCGAAATATCGCCAAATTTGGCGATAATCTATCATTGTTGGTCCATGCTTAATATCTCGCCAAATGTCGTCGACATTGACGAGTTTCGCCGAAATATCGCCAAATTTGGCACCAAAAATTATTTCGTATTTTGTATAACTCTAAAACTTTAACCCGTAGAATTTTGAACTTTTGTATTTAGAACTATATTATAATATCTAACGGTTTTCAATATCTTTTTTGACAGCAATCGACTGGGAATTTATTTACAGGGTGAGCCAAATGACTTTAAATACATTAAGGTGTATGGATGCATTCAATTCATTGAAAGTCTGTGGTCAATGACTACTTTGGCTATCCCCAAAATCTCGCAAACTATCTCAAGTTTGTCGGCTTTTGGTGAAATATCGCCAAATAAAGTGTCAGAAAGAAATCTTTCAAATTGAACTCAGCTTGGCGATATCGAAATGTTTGGCTAGAAATCGCTATATCTTACTATTATTGATATTTTATATCTTTCAAACAAATAAGTTTAGAGGAAGTGCGTAAAAAACATTTTTGATTTAATAGACGTGCAAGGAAGTCATGTGTTGGACACATCAGATTTTTTTTACTTCCTTGTACGTAGTATAAGGAAGTAATGTGATCCCGAAAAATTTTGGGGGCCAAATTTCGACATAAAAACCGATTTTGACTACCTCTAAATTGAATTTTAAAAATTTTTTCGATGCTAGCATGCACGATCATATTAACGCGTCTGCAACTCATTTTGACCAGTGGCGAGTCTACTGTGGCCAGTTTTTCCATGCCGTCTGTACGTACGTACGTACGTACGTATGTATGTAACTCGCATATCTCAAAAACTATTGGTCGTAGAATGTTGAGATTTGATATTTAGGATTGTTCTATGATCTAGTTGTGCACCTCCCCTTTTGGTGGCAATCGAATGGATAGTTTATGTACAGGACCGCCCAAAAGATTCGAAATACATTACGCTCTATGGGCCGAAATTCATTAAACTCGCCTAACTCAAAAGCTATTAGGCGTAGAATGTCGAAACTTCATATTTTGGATAGTTGTAACATCTAGTTGTGCACCTCCCCTTTTGGTTCCATTCGACTGGATAGTTTATCTACAGGACTGCCCAAAACATTCGAAATACATTACACTCAATGGGCCGAAATTCATTAAACTCGCATATCTCAAAAACTGTTAGGCGTTGAATGTTGAAACTTTATATTTAGGATTGTTGTAACATCTAGTTGTGCACCTCCTCTTTCGGTTCCATTCGACTGAATAGTTTATCTACAGGACCGCCCAAAAGATTCGAAATACATTACGCTCTATGGGCCGAAATTCATCAAAGCGTTTTTTAGAGGTATTGGGCTATTTCAAACGACTCAGAAGTGATATATGCTGTAAAGAGTTAGAAAATGAATTTCTCTATTAAAAAAAGTGTCTTTATCATTTATAGTTCTGCTACAGGAACACTCAAAAGATTTCCAATACATTACGGTCAATAGCAATTTTAGAGGCATTCATCCATTTCAAGCACAATACCGTCCTACCACATAAGTTAGGTAATGGTCCGACCACGGTCACGTGCCTCCCTCAAGAACTATGCCAAAAGTCGCCAAGCTTGGCGACTTTTGGTGTACGTGTGTGCATATTTAACTCTCAAATCTCAAAAACTATTATGAAATTTCATATATAAGAATGTTGTAACATCTAGTTGTGCATCTCGATTTTTGGTTCCAATCTACTGGAGAGTTTATTTACAGGACCACCGAAAAGAATTTCAGTACCTTAATGTCTATGGACATCTTCATTATAACACAACTGTAGACAGTCATTGTTTGGTACATGCCCAAAATCTCGCCGTCTGTCCTCGACCTTGGCGAGTTTTGGCGAAATATCGCCAAATTTGGCGATAGTCAGTCATTTGGTCCATGCCCAAAGTATCGCCATTTGTCATCGTTCTTGGCGAGTTTTGGCGAAATATCGCCAAATTTGGCGATAATCTGTCATTGTTTGGTTTATGCTTAAAATCTCGCCAAATGTCGTCGACATTGACGAGTTTCGCCGAAATATCGCCAAATTTGGCGCCAAAAATTATTTCCTATTTTGTATAACTCTAAAACTTTAACCCGTAGATTTTTTTAACTTTGTATTTAGAACTATTGTAATATCTAACTGTTTTCAATATCTTTTTTGACAGCAATCGACTGAGAATTTATTTACATGGTGAGCCAAATGACTTTAAATACATTGAGGTGTATAGATGCATTCAATTCATTGAAGGTCTGTGCTCACTGACTACTTTGGCTATCCCCAAAATCTCGCCAAATAAAGTGTCAGAAGGAAATCTTTCAAATTGAACTCAGCTTGGCGATATCGAAATATTTGGCTAGAAATCGCTAAACCTTACTATTATTGATATTTTATCTCTTTCAAACAAATAAATTTAGAGGAAGTGCGTCGAAAATATTTTTGATCTAATAGACGTGCAAGGAAGTCATGTGTTGGACACATCAGATTTTTTAATGAGAGGAAAAGAAAAGAAAAATGCGCGTTTCTCGGTCGCGTTCTAGTAAACACTGTATTAAAGGATTAATGTATTAAATTTATAATAATGAAAAGAATTTAACAATTTCTTTATTATTTTCAAGATACAGTACCATATTCTTGTATAGTTCCTTAACAAAACAGTTTGTAAGCCTAGTATTTTTAAGAACACCCCCCCCCCTTTACAGTCAAGCCTTTTTGACAAGAACAAAAAATGCGTGTCTCAGTTAAAAGCAGTTAGTATAATAACTAAAATTTCTAACAAAATGCTTTCCGTCGAAAATATTGTTTGCAGAGGCAAACAAAATATTTGACATAGACTAAGCGCTACAGTAGTTAATTAAACAAATAATTTAGCGTCTTATTTGCTATAACCTGTTAGCTTCATCCTTGCATAGACGCGGCCGCGATTCCTTTTCTGTGACCATCATTGCTTCCTGGAATACGTCTTGTGGTCATATATGCCATAGTAGGAGTAATCAGAGACCTAGGCCGGTAAGCAACGATATGCATGGACTGCTGTCGAATTCTTTACAACGATGGAAGGATGGAAGGATGCAGGTTAATTATTCATTGCATCAGGCGCGTAGCCAGAAAAAAATGTCTCCAGGAGAAATGAAGAATATTCGTGTATCAATAGATGGAATTTTGTACGATATAACGCTTATGCTAAGTAATTTAAAAATTTGGGAATATATATTCCGATAGCCCAAGCCCCCACTGCGTTACATATTGTGTGCGCCAGAAAGATTGTATTGGAAAGGCTTTTGTAATCATTGTTTCAGTATTTTTAACTTTGTTATGATTTGTTTCGTCTCCCCACCCCCACCCC
>JAWZYV010001930.1:0-19849 GCA_038373885.1 Cheiracanthium punctorium | reverse complement strand
AAAACATTCATGTAAGGTTTTCATGTTTTCTACGTTGTTTCATAATCATTTCGCCGCCCCTTAAGTTTGGCCGCCCACGTGCCGTGCACCATCTTGCCCCCCGCTAGGATCGGCCCTGAGCTCAGGACCCGTACAACACGGATTCCCATAACAAAATATCTTCCGTGTCATGAGGGATGGGGGTCTACTGTAGTGTGAAGTTTAAATTTTTATGTACCAATGAACAGAGGCGCAGAGAGTCAAGTCGGTGCCCCGGGGATAAAATCTTTGGGGTCCCTTTGCTATCCAAAAATCATTTTGATGTCGTATTAGATCAATCATTTATTCCTTATTAAAATTATTAATCATTTAAAGAAACTTTAAATTAATAGTAATTGGAAAATAATTAATAGAATTAAAATTGTTAATTAAAAAGAGTATTATACTTTAATAAACACCCATGCTCTAAAAAATACCAACATTTTGTTTTGAAGGTTTCGTCACCTCCATAGAGAAACTGTATTTGAAACGTTAACATTTTTGCATGGCATGTTTCCTCAGTATTGAAAAAAATAATATTTTTATTCATACTTCCATGCAAGCAGGCAGCCAAAAAAATTTCAGAAGGCCAAAAAGTGGAAATTTCAAAATTTCTCATAGAAAGTCTTGATTTTTAACATTTTGTTAAGGAAAATTCAAAATTTCGGAGGTTGGGTGGGCCCATAGTCTCTCCTCTAGTTATACCCTTTCTTCCACTATTTAACAATGTGTCTCGGAAAAAAAATGATTTCTTGTTAAATAAATCTTTTCTACTTTTAGTCATGGCAAACCGTTGAATAACTCCGTCAGTGTCTACATTTCTTGCAAAGGAAGACTCAATCAGAAACACTCCTCGTTTTTGTCAAGTTGGTGGTTTATGCTCTAGCTGGCTTTTTGTAATTTCATTCAAAAATTTTGAAACATCCGGGGACATAATCTGAATTTGGACTTTTTTTTTTTTTACAAAATTGACAACACACAATTAAATATCTTATAAACAGCAAAAGCGGGCCTCTTCACAAGCTGAGGCCCTGGGGAATTTTCCCCTGCTCCCCCTCCCTCTCTGCGCCACTGCCAATGAACATGCAAGAACCAAGCAATGTGTAGCTCAGTAACATTCTATCTGATCCAATATTCGGGTTTGTCTGTTGAAATTATGTCTTTTTTACGAATAAGCCTTATTAGGGGCCGAATGCCTCATACGAAAAGCGAGCGTAGCGAGTCTGGGGGCCTTGGCCCCTATGTACATGTAAATTTTTGTATGTAAAAAGTTCCGAATTTATATTTTAGCTTTTATAAAATAAAACTTTCTAGGTAAATTGCAACATTTTTACAGACCAAAAGCTACTTGTAAGGCTTATTGTATTTTTGCTCTCTCCCCATCACAGAGTACGCAGATATTTTATTAGACCTTTTTTATGGTACTGATTAAAAAAATAAGCCAAATTTTAAATCCTCGATTATCTTCACCTTTTACGGGTCGAATTCAGAAGCGGATTTAGAAAATTAAGGAGGTGGGGGGGGAACTCAAAGAATGGATGAGAACTAACAGGCTAAACCTGAACTCAATTGTAAGTTAAAAGTTTTCAGAAGTCTACAAATATTAGATTCAAGTGTGCACAAGTTAAAGGTGATAACTTAATTGTTCCACACTCCCCTTTAGATCAACTAATTTTGGGAATAGTAATACGTAGCAGGTATAATCTTGACTGTCTGTAATACCCAATACAAGAGATGAACTATAAAATTTAAAAATCGAATTTATCCAGTATCGGTAATTTGTATAAGTATCACTGCAAAAAAGTCCGCCAAATTTAAAGAAAAAACTGTCAGCCAGGACGCCGTTTTTTCCGTGTGATTTACAGAAGTCTTCCGTAAATTTCACATATTCTCAGTTTATCTTAAAGAAATCTTCCGTATGTGGAAAAAATACGGAAGACTTCTATAAAATATACAGAAATAAACTGGCGTCCAGGCTGACAGTATTTTTCTGTCAGTTTAACATACTTTTTTTTCTTTGCAGTGTATTACTTGGGTAATAAATTACATGTGTTTCTCTTTCCAAAGTTTAAAATAATTTCAACCATACTATCTGTGTCTCACAAATTCAGATTATGTCTTATTCAGTATATTTATTAATAAATATACTATAAATATGCTGAACGAGAATATGCCACTGACATCTAGAAAATAATTTGTGGAACCAGAATTTATGAGTCTATGTACACCCTAAAAATACTAGATCATAGAACGAAACAATTCTGAACCTACTTACTCCATTTTTAGGTATCTCCTCTGTGAGCTGGTGCTTGTACCCAGATGAAAATACCTATAAATTGCTGCACACGATAGTGGGTAGACTCACTAAAGGTAATTCTAGTGCACGAGTGCATTCCAAAAATCGAACAATAATTTCTCGTTACACAGCTAGTCATTTTGCTGCGGTTAGCTACAATTCTATGGATTAGAAATACTTGACCAATACCAATCTACCAGTCTATACCAGGGGCGTAGCTAGAAAGTTTTCATCGGGGGGTTACGACTACTGCAACTCATATATATGTATACATATGTGTGATAATGTAGTGAAGAATATAAATTTTGTATGGCAAAAAAATTCTCATGGGGGGGGGTTATGACCTCCCTAACCCCCCCCCTTGGCTACGCCCCTGGCCTATACCAATTGTGCGAATCCCCTACATGCATAATTCTACGATCTATCTTTCTAGTTTTGGGGCATAGAAAATAATCATAACAATCATGAATTAGTTCTAGATGAGAGCTGTATTTTTTTTCTCTGTGTACTATAAGGAATAGAAAATTATATTGTATTATATTAGTTTATTGTAAAAATTCACTCTTTCAGTTATAATAGTGATGAAATTTACCTCTAGTACAGTAATACCTTACTATACTGGAAATCTATTGCAAAGCAAAAATAACTTCTAATGTTCAATTGTTCCTGGAAAACCTTGGTTTACTAATTTTGTTTATGTTTTGTACATTTTATTGAATTCGGCAACAGCAACGCCGGGGGAGCGTTTGTTTATAAATAAGTGATATCTTAATCTTTGTTTGCAACTACCGTGTTTACTCGCGCAATAGCCTCAAATATTTTCAAAATTTTCATGGTGAAAATCTAGGTTCGACAATCATGCGGGGAAATCTACTAAAGATTATTGTATTCTAATGTTAAAAAATTACTGTTAAAAGATTATAATAATAAAATTACTAGTTAACGAATTTTTCCAGATTATCTGCCGTATATTAAATAATCTTTTCGTCATTTGCACACAAAGCAGAGGAATTTTTCTTTTTATAGTAATATTTTTATACACATAAATGAAAATCCAATACATGGCTGAAACTTTTATATAGGCAAAATATTTTGACGGTGTTTACTCTGTTTTTAAACGGGAATGACACTTGCATACAGTTATTGCACACAGTCAAGCAGAAAAACCTCTAATCTAGGATAAATTTTCAATGAAACAATTATACATTCATAAACAAATGATGTTTCCTTTTCGACAAACCAAAATAATTCAAGACAAAATAAAAAATATGAAAATTTGAACAAACATTTGCGATACACCTTATATATAAAAATTAAAATTTCACATGCAGCACTTTTCAGTAAAAAGAGATCGACTCAGGTAGCAAGATTCTTTCCAATCTTTTTCTATACCAGTGCACGCACTTATTGCACACAGTAACGTGAAAAAGCCTGCAAAATTTAATCTAGGATAAATTTTCAGTGAAACAATTATACATTCGTAAATAGATGACTCATTTTTTTCGACAAAGCAAAGTAATTCAAGACAAAATAAAATATATGAAAATTTGAACAAACATTTGCGATACACTTTACATACATAAATTAAAATTTCGCATACTGCACTTTTCAGTAAAACGAAAACGACTCAGGTAGCAAGATTGATTCCAATCTTTTTCTATACCAGTGCTTGGACTTATTGTTAACAGTAACGTGAAAAAGCCTACAAAATCATAATCTAGGATAAATCTTCAATTAAACAATTATACATTCGTAAACAGATGACTCATTTTTTTCGACAAAGCAAAGTAATTCAAGACAAAATAAAATATGTGAAAATTTGAACAAACATTTGGAATACAGTTTACATGCATAAATTAAAATTTCAAATGCTGCACTTTTCAGTAAAACGAGAACGACTCAGGTAGCAAGATTGATTCCAATCTTTTTCTATACCAGTGCTTGGACTTATTGCACACACTAATGTGAAAAAGCCTGCAAAATTATACATATATATAAAACTCGGCTGTTCGAGCTTCGTCAGGGGGAGACCCCCCTGAACCCCCTAATTTTTTAGTTTCATTATTGCCATATTAAAACGGTATTAAATGACTACGTCTTTTTATCTCTCATCTTTCGTGTATTTCACCTGGTAACCCTATGCTGAAATTTTTATGATTGTAACCTATTTATAGAAAAATACACGGGATGCCTATTCTACAGCTTACGAAATAGTGTAACAATAGATTAAAGCTGTTGTGAACTAATAGTATTTAAATATATGTAAAATTATGTCACATTATTTTTATGTTGCATTTTTGGGACACATTTTTCGGACAACTTTCAATAAAGGGGGTGAGAGGAAAAATTACATAGTCATTAATTATTATATTGTGTTTACTCGCATAATACTTGCCCTCGTATGATAGTCGCACCCTCGTTTTGAAGAAGAAAAAAATCATCAAAATAGTTTCCTCGTATAAAAGTAGCAGACGAGTATTTGACCTTCAGCCTCATCAGCAAAATACAAAATCACCAGCTCTTTCCAGAACTATAGCGCAACTAATAATTTCAGTTAAAGTGGTTTATCATGAATTATGTACTATTATTGGAATTTTTTGTCAAAATTTTCACAGTTTGCAAATTTTATGGCTATGAAAATATTGCCAGAAAAAGAAAAATTCTTTTATTTTGTGAGCAACTGACGAAAAGACTATTTAATAAATAGCGCATAATCTGGAAAAATTTGGTAAGTAACTAATTTTATTAAAATGCATTTTTTTAGCAGTAATGTTTTAGCATTACAGAGTACAATATTATGTAATCGATTTCCCTGAATAATAGTCGCCGTCCGAAAAGTGACCTCACTGACCTGTGATAGGGGAAGCACCCACCGTTTAAAACTGTCGTCTTTTTTTTTGCAGTGGTCAAAGATGGCGGCTCCTTTGTACTTGCAAATCAGGGTGTACCAGAAATTGAGAGAGGGATAGTTATGCTAAATCTCTTTCCTTTCCCCCATTTTTTTTTCGACCAGTTGTATAATGGCCATTAGAACTCTTGCAGTCCTTAATCATATGCACTGATGATAAACAATTAAGACAGAGCTTTTTTGCCTTTACACATTCAAATTGTTTCTTGATCGATAAATTTAAGAATTGCATACACTTAGATAAAATATGATCATTCTTACAGTATGTAAAAGCTTTTGCATTTTCTGAAAGAGAAGCAAGAGTTTTGGAGTTAAAGAAATGTCTTTGTTCTTTTTGCGGAGTTTTGGAATGTGTGAGAGTGCGAGAATGTTCCTTCGAAAACTGTGTTAATCGTTCAACTGTTCCTACCTAAAAACGCATTCGTGTACCCTATCGATAAATTTTAAAAGCGACGAAGCTGAATCAGATGTTTGAGGTATCGAAAGTAACTTCTTAATAGTTGAGTTTATTAAATCTTTTATTGGAATAATGAACAACTAATAAATTCCATGCTATGTCATAGCAGCTAGAATCTGAAATTGGAATGGCATGAACAATATTTAATGCATCTGCCTTACAAGTGCTTTTTAAATATTGCAGTTTTTGAGCGTTTGTTAAATTACCATTTTTATGAACGGCTCTGCCATAAATAAATCCTTAAATTCGATCCATTCTTCTATTTCCCCGCTAAATGTAGGAAGCGACAATTTAGGCAATTTAATATCCAAAACTATTGTGTCTTTACAAGAACCCTTCTCCTCTGAACTGCTATTCTTTGATGAAGGAGAACTGACCGCCAACATTCTTCTTTTAATTTTCAAATGAATTTCATCTAAATTATCTATTATATATTCTTTTTCCTTAATAATTTCATCGGTGTCTTTTTCCTCACAATGCGAAAACAAAGCATCGAAAACTTGCTTAATTCCATTTTGAGTTCTAATATTTTTAATTCATAAAGTTCCAAATACAAAATGTCTGCATTTTCAACTGTAGAAGTCGCCTTATTTTCAAATTTTGTGATACTGCCTTTTAAGCTCTTTTTATTAGCTTAAATCGCTTTCAATTTTGACATTTTGAAAGCATACATTCGAAGAAAGAAAAACAAAATGCCACACTCACCGATTGCAGACTTCGAGGTGCTGGCGAGAAAAGAGAGAGGCAGCTATGGGAATTGCTCAGTATTGCGTAATGCAAGCAAAATCAAAATCTATGCGCTTGAACTGTCCATATATTGTGAATATTCTCCAAATTACTTTTTTTTAGTCAACTTAAGTCTGGGAGATCAACCAACACAACACATGAATCCGCTGTTTAGTGAACTGTATTAAGGGTTAAATTTACTACTAGTGATTAGGTAAACAAAAACATTTATTCTATAGTGAAACAAGTGGAGCTATGAAACTGCGTACATTTACATGCGACTATTTATACTCAAATGTCAAACAAAGAACCAGGGGGTAACAGAACCGTGCCAAATATCAAGCGCCGCTGACACCAAGTGCCAAGGTGCAAACAATTATTTAAAAAGAGGATTTTAAGCAATTTCATAAAATTTAAGGTCAAGAGGAACCATAAATTTCATGCCTGAATTTCTGACAATATTTTTAAATGTGAATATAAAATAATCTGATGTGGACACCCCACGACTTCCTTGAACGTCTATTAAATGATAAATATTTTCGGTTAACTTCATCTAAGCTTATATCATTTGAAAGAGATACAATACTGCAATGATATTAAGGTTTAGTGATTTCTAGCCAAATATTTGAGATATTGTCAATCTGGGTTCAATTTGAAAGATTTATTCTCGGCACTTAATTTGGCAATATTTTGCCAAAAATGAACAAGCCTGTGATAATTTGCAAGAATTTGAGCATAGATGAAATAGAGATTGACCACAGACTTTCAATAAATTAAATGTATCCATAAACCGTAATATATTTAAAGCCTTTTGGGCATGGGCGTCACCAGAAAAGTTTCCAGGGTGGATCAAAATGTGGAAATACTAGTAGTCACTGGGCGGGGGGAGGGGGAAAGAAGTGATAAAATCAATCTGAAACAAAATTATAGGGAGATATACATTTCGTGGTGGGGATATAAATTCGTCGTGAAAATTTGGACAGCCAATAAAAGAAAAATTGGCAGAACTGCTTTTGTCCTCCCGACAAAATGCAGCTTAGTTTGTATAGTCCTTTCTCATAAGAAAACGGAATGGGAAGCAGCATCGGCTTGGGATAGAGCTTGAGAGGTTGACAACCACTCTCGGCTGGACTGCTGTGAAATTATGTACACAAATGGGAGGTCTTGCATGCAAAATCTGTTCATGACTCTAATGTCCTCCATATTTAAATAATACTTTTGAGCCGATCCAGGTGCTAGGTCTCTTATCTGGTTTTTGTTCAACTCGACCTAAATCGGTCTTCCATCCACTGGGGCTCATTAAATTAGAAGCCACTCTTTCGATCATCGCCATTCTATATAGAGGATCTGGCTCCTTTCTGCTGTTGCCAGACGGCATTAGTAACAACAACAACGGTAGACTGTATATTAACCTAATAAGCCATGCTGATTACCCAGATGAAGGACCTGACTTATGATTTGGTGGCTATTGTCAATTAAATCAAATTAAATTCAGTCAAATATATAATGTACCCCCCCCCCCTTTTTTTTTTGGCAAAGCGCATTAGGACTCTCTGCCACAGGTAGGAACGCCTTGAGCAGAGGACATACTAATCGGTTCTAATGTGTATTCACGTGGAAAAAACCGCTGAAAACTCCTCACCGTTAGATCGACAGCCGTGTGGTAAGCCAGAACTCAGGGGCTCTACCACGATGTTATCGGAGAATAACAGTGATGGATAGTTACCTCTCCCGGACAGTCCAATTCTTCGGATAAACAGCTACGCCCCTCCATTTGATGCTAGCACGATGAGTATCGAATAAAAGAAGTGAGTACTTTTGTACCTGCTAGGTCAATCTCAACACTTGGACAGATCAACTAATCAAAACGCACGGATTTCTCTCCTTTTTCTTAAACAAATGCATTGTCTTCAGAATTTCCAAGGGATAGGGAGAAATCGATCAAGGAACGAATGTGCTTTTTTTTTGTTCAGAATGCAAAAAATTCATCTCATGTTAAGTCTACGGAGTTTCGCTGGGAATGTTGGAATGTGTTCATAATACCGGGTGTTTACATCAGAGAGTGTTCACTGTATACTAGTTAAATAAACTAATTGAAACGTGAAATGATAAAATGATGATTCAGGTGAAGAATAAAACTGTTATGTTAAAGTGAAAAATGTAGAAGTTAGTTTTAAAGCAAATAAGATTACAATTGTACAGAAAGGTTGTTAGGTAGATACGTCTGATGATTGCTTGCACACCACCCTCTTTTTCTACCATCACAGAACATACGTCATAACCTTCACTACAAAAAATAAATAAATAATTTCGTTAAAATGCTGAAAATGTTCTGGCTTCTAGGATGCCATTACTATTTCTGTATATTTACGGAACTTTATTCCTGTAAATTCCACTAGAAATTTTGTACCAGTGAGACACTGGCCCTTGATATACAGAAATTATCCTGCATTCAAATATAAACGAGGAATTTCAGTAAAATTTTACAGAAAGTTCCCAGTAATTGTACGGTTATTTGTTAGAGTTTTATTTTATTAGTTTTTCCATGATCGGTCCAATATGGGAATATTTTTCTGTAACAGAATGAGCAAGCGCTTTTCCATAAAATTTTTGTTCTACTGAGAAGCCTAGAAATTCTTTAATCATCAGCAGTGCTGATTTGCCAAAATATGCACAAAGGAATAATTGTTCTTTCGCAGCAATATCAGCAGTCTCATCTGTAGGGATGGACGCGAGACGAAAAATAAGCGTCTCACGTCTCGCAAAATAGCCTAAAAGCTTGTCTCGTCTCGCAAAAATCCCTATATCGTAATGTTAAAAATGTGTGTCTCGTCTCGCAAAAAAGCCGTAAATCTCTGTCTCGTCTCGCAAAAAAGTCGTCTCGCGTCCATCCCTACTCATCTGTTAGAATGGAGAATATTGTATGCAGTAGAATTGTTAATGTGGTTAATACATTGACCAATGCTTTTGAAATAAAGCATAAATGCTATTTGCAGAATAGCTTGCATTTGAAAAACATGAAATTGCATGGATACGTCAGTTTTACGCCAAAATACAGTCTGTCAATTAAATAACCAAATGTCGGAACCCTTTATGAAAAACACAGTTGTCGGGACATTTTTTTTTCGGACCCTTCCCCCCCCCCCCCTGAGATATGAAGAAAAAAAAAACGTGAAACGAATGTTTTGGGTCGCCACCACCACCCTCCGTCTGGGTTTGAATTAAAAAAAAAAATTGCTTCTTAAATGACACCTTGGAGTACAAAAGCTATAAGTTCCTAAAATTTTAGTTTTAAATATATTACAAGAAACGCTTTTCAGATGTAAAAAAACAATTCAAACTTTAAAAGATTAATACTTTACCTTTTTTTTTATTTTAAATACGAAGTTGTTAGTTTTAAATATGAATTTTAAATTAATCTGTTCCCAGATAAATTTCATATTTCAATAATTAAAAAAAAATTGCGACATATTTTGAGAGAATTCTCTCAAAATCTAATAAAAAAAATGTTTAAAAAAAATTGGACACCTATAGTTTATGTTGAGCAACCATCTATCATGTGACCAAATTTTCATATCATTCGCTTTAGTCGTTATTACGTAATGCATGAACAAAGATTTGAAATTTTCATATTTTAATTATTAAAATGCCTCTGTTATGACTTGGATAAGCTGAACTTAGACAGATAATATTCTGGATTTTACAGATAATGTTTTAATTATTAAAATTCTTCCTCTGTTATGATCTGGATAAGCAGATAGATTATATTCTGGAATTCACAAAAGAAATTTCATGTTTTTAATCAACGATATTCTGGGAATTCACAGATCATGTTACCATCATTGAAATCAAAAAAGCTCCCCTCCCCGAGAAGGAAGAAAATAATGTAAAAAATCCTATTTTACTTCCATAAAAATATATGTATATGTCAATCAACATATATTTTTATAGATCAAAATGGATCATTATGGATTATCAAAATAATAAAACGAAACAGTCATTACAAAATTACATATATATTAATTAATTATAAAAAAAATAACAAAAATATAAAATATATTTTTAAATTTCTTTATTTTTTTAATTATAATAAAAAGAGACAGTCATTACTGAATTGATCGTTACAGTATTAATGTTGTTTATAGAAACATTTACTCTTTGATCATTTCCACCTCCTTGCTGCTGCTGTTGTTGTTGTGGCTGGTGGTAAGGATGATAATTTTCTCTGTTTACAGTTCTATTGGTAAAAGGTACAACCCTTCCACCACGAGCCCCCCTGCCACGGCGGGGCCTGCCTCTCTGTACGAGTTGTTGTCTTGGAATTTCTTCCGGTGGCAACGGGGGAGTGGTTCTCTCGGCAACGGAGGGGGTTCCTCTTCCTCCTCGCTACTGGTTGTAGTACTAGAAATTTGCTGATAGTCAGGGTCTTGTCTGTGATTGTCGGGAGGGGATGGAGGTGGGTTATCTAAATATAAATAAAAAAAAGTCATTTTACTTACTCTTTTCATTTCATTTATATTTATAATAATACTGAAAAAAAAAAAAAAACTAATTTTACTCACCCTCCTGTCATTTTATTCATCTACAGAATACTATTTCGAATGAAAAAATGTGTAAAATTGTATTTAGCTCTGAGCTAAATACAGTGCATATGAAAGTTGTTTTTAGTGTTTTCTCAAAATGAAGTTTTTTGACGATTTATTTATTGCAAAACATCATAACTTAAAAACCAATGCATTGAATGGGATGAATTTTTGCTTGCATGTTGTTTATATATTATTAAAGGGAATAGACTATGCTCATTAACATAAACTAATAATATTTCAATATATGGCCGTTTGCATTTAAAGTTCTTGGCTGTTTTTGCATTTCTTACCATATTCATACAGATTTACTTTTCCAGCTTCTTATGTAGCAGGACAAATTTCTTGATAAAAGTCTATTTCCTAGATTATATTATCATTAATCTTATATCATTAATCTTATGCATTTTACAGATTTTGAATATTTAAGTAATTTTTCGAGTTATGGTGTTTTGCGTAAATGCAAAAATTTTGATATTTTTTTTGTCTTTTCCTGCCCCAATT
The DNA here is from genome assembly GCA_038373885.1 of Cheiracanthium punctorium. Taxonomy (NCBI): domain Eukaryota; kingdom Metazoa; phylum Arthropoda; class Arachnida; order Araneae; family Cheiracanthiidae; genus Cheiracanthium; species Cheiracanthium punctorium. The sequence continues at coordinate 8,357 of JAWZYV010001930.1, read as the reverse complement.
TTTTTTTTTAGATATTTGATAACTTTGTTTTAAATGATTATCTCATTTTTTTCTTACATTTAATGATAAAATATAGTTTTAAGATAAAAATTTTTAATATTTAAAAAAAAAAAGTCTACACAGGTATACGGATACCTTAATCAAAAAACAGATCAATTAAAAGAAAAAAAATATTTTCTAGAATAAATGTAACCTTGAGCATACGAAATCATTAACTTGTGAATGGAGAAATTAAAACAAAAAAAAGTTACTTTTTACATGCAAACATAGGCTTATTATTATTCTCCTAACATATAAGTTTTCCTTGCGTATTGTTTTTTTCAAAGTTACTATAATACAGCAAGTTTTAAGACAATGCATTGAACAGAATTATTTTTATTTGGTATTAAAATCTTTAAATGCGTTTTCTGAGGAACTGTGTTTTTCGTTAATTTTCTATACGGCAAATGTCATTTCTCATTGTTTTAACGTTAGTTCTAAACGGTGTATTTTATTAAGCGAAAATTAAGTATATGTATATTGTAGATCTCAGGCACATGACCGGCAAATATTTTGGTGTGTGCACAGCTTATAGTTTGTTAACAGGGTTGCAAAACAGGATTCTTATACATTATTATGGTCTATAGACACAAATAATTTAAGGCGTACTAGTATCTAAATCGTGCATTCGTATAAGTTCAAATTCAGTATGCATATTGTAGGTCTCCGTTTTACGATCGACGACCGATCACGAGTCCATTTCGACAAGTTTTTCCCGTCTATACATACGTTTGTACATATGCAACTCACATATCTCAAAACTATTGGTTCTAGAGTGTTAAAATTTTATATTTAGGATTGCTGTAACATCTAGTTGTGCACTAGAGATGAGTTCGGGCTCATTTTTTGAAGCCCGAGCCCGAAGACTTTTAATCCGAGCCCGCCCGAGCCCGAGCAATATTATTAAAGTTGGAGCCCGAGCCCGCCCGAGCCCGAAATTTCAGCTAAATACAAATAAAATTAACTACTTCATTAAGAGGATAAAATACATTTTGGAGCTTCACACACCTTCTAGTCCCCCGTGCCGCTATTTTTTGAAATAAGTACGCCTATTTATCCTATGAATGACTTTTTAAAATCTGTTTCAAGGAGTATGTTCAACAAAGGAGAAATTTTTCACGAGCCCGAGCCCGAACGCAATCGTGAATTACAGAGCCCGAGTCGGGCCCGGGCTCGGGCTCGGGCTTTCGGGCTCGGGCTGAGCCAGTCTCATCTCTATTGTGCACCTCCCGTTTTGGCTCCAGTCGACTGGATAGTTTATTTACAGGGCCAAAGTAAAGTTTTCCCACGCTAAACTTCTCGCTAATCTTCAAATTTTATTAAAACATCATACAAAATACTATAAATATCTTGAGATAAGATTGGATTTATAAAACACACATATATTTTTAGATGCCAGCCATTTACAAGGCAACCAACAACCATCAGGTCCTTTTATATAAATAATAATTCAATCTTTAGAATCCCCGCACGGCCTTATTTCAAATTCCAGGACATGTTCTTTCAACAGCTCGCTCATCTATTAAAACATCGGGTACGTTTATAAACTTATCCAATCTTTATGCTACCCAAAAGATTTTTCATACATTACGGTCTATGGGCAGAAATTCATTATAAGGTATTTAAAAAGTATTAGGCTATTTCAAACGAATAAAAGTGATATATGTTGTTAAGGATCACAAAATGAATCTCTCCACCGAAAATAGTGTCTCTATTTATAGTTCTTCTACAGGAACACTCAGAAAATTCCAACACATTAAGGTCAAATGGCAGGTTTAGAGACATTCAGCCTTTTCAAGCACTATACCATCCTAGCATCCAGTTAGATTATGGTGCAACGACGGTCACGTGCCTCCCTCAAAAATTACGCCAAAAGTCGACAAGATTGGCGAATTTTGGTGTACATTTGTATGTATTTAATCCTCATATCTCAAAAATTATTGGTCGTAGATTGCTGAAATTTCATATCATCAACAAATTATAGAGATGTCATTGTCTTGGATCTCATCCAAGATTGTTGTTACATCTAGTTGTGCATTTCGATTTTCGGTTCCAATCTACTTGAGAGTTTATTTACAGGACCACCGAAAAGAATTTCAATACATTAATGTCTATGGAAATCGTCAATATATTACGTACTGTAGTCAGTCATTGTTTGATCAATGCCCAAAATCCTACTATTTTTCATCGACCTCGGTGAGTTTTGCCGAAATATCGCCAAATCCGGGGACAAAATTAATTTCGTATTTCGCATAACTCTAAAACTTTTAACCGTAGAATGTTGAAATTTTGTATTTAGAACTATTGTAACATCTAACTGGGCATCTCTTTTTTGATTGCAATCGACTGGGTAATTTACTTACAGGGTCAGCCAAATGGGTTTAAATACATTAAAGTGTATGTATATATTGAGTTAATTGAAAGTCTGTGATGAATCGCTATTTCTGCTATTACCCAAAATCTCGCGAACTATCTCAAGTTTGTTGGCTTTTGGAAAAATATATCCCAATTAAGTGCCAAAAGCAAATCTTTCAAATACAGCCCAGCTTGGCGATATCTCAAATGTTTGGCTAGAATTCGCTAAACCATAGTATTATTGCAGTATTTTCTTTTCCAAACAAAGTACGTTTAGATGAAGTGCGCCGAAAATATTTTTGATTTTATAGACGTTCTAGGAAATCATGTGGTGTCCACATCAGATTTTTTTCGGTGAACTCCGGGAATAGTACAGATTTTGGAGTTCGTCCATACTCACTGAAGGACGATTGAATTCAAGGGTGCCGGCAGGATCATTTCCAGGAGCGTGCACCCAAGATATACACATATATATGGTGTTACTGAATTCATAGGCCAAACTTTAAGAATAAATAAAATGCATATAAAGAAGCATTTTTTGTATAGCAGATTAGCAGTGTGAGGTTAGAAATAAAAAGTGTAGGTGGAAATATAGCAAAAGCAAAAGAAATGAAAAAGCTCTATTGTAAATGCTCAAATTTGCTGGTAGCGTCTAGCAAGTGATTGGCGTACCCTTTCGAAGATGCCAGGTGTTCCACGAACGGTTGCAGAGGTTACTAAAGTTTTGTAACGAGGCCCTCATCTGAGTCAACTGGAGTCTTGTAAACGAGTGCCTTGAGATGTCCCCAAAAGCAAAACTCGATACTTGATTAATCTAATGAACCTACTGGCCAAGAGTATAGTTCCGTTTGTCCAATCCATCGGAGGTCAAAGATGACAATGAGGTAATTACGCACATTATTTGCGAAATAGGCTGGATCCCTATCGTGCTGAAACTATCTAAATTTTTCATTTCCAACCAAACGTTGCAACGCAGAAAAATGCTTCTTTGTATGTATTTTAGCTACCTTCAGGGACACCCTGTATACATGCATATAAAAAATTAGACTATTTGGCGTTTGAAGGAAAAAGAGTCTTGACTGGAAAATGTAGCATTAATATGTGAAATGAACATCGTCATAGATATTTTCGCAGCTGAAAAGTACAAAATCTTAAACTATTAATTTGGCCTAATTAGTAATACCTCAATTTAAGTATACTAATAATTAATTATTTAAATTATATACAATTTTGATAACATTGTTTAATATTTAAAAAGACTACTTTTCCCAGAAAAACTGAAGCGAAAAAATGTATTTTGTCTAGCATTGATGTATATAGCAATTTTTGGCTTAAGGGTGGGTCCCCGCCATGTCCAGTACTGAAAATTCTAGATGGCAAAAATGTGAAGGTCAATAGTTCTGATCTGCCGCGCGGGTGTCAATCTAACGGTTTTTAGTCTTGGCCAGTTTTCTCTACATGTTACGTGAAAACGCGTTAAAACCCTTTAAAAAGTCCTCTGCCCAAGGTAACCTGCTCCTTCCATGACAGATAGCGATAGCCCATGTGCAGGTTTTCTTTAAGTGCAGTTGGGAAGGACATCCCCGCATTAAAACTGAGCCCAAGTTTCGAAAATGACGCAGTGATGCCTTCACTTAATATTTGAAAAACCACCATCTCAAAATACAAATTTTCATCTAACAGTTTTGAGTTTAAATCTCTGAAAAATTAACTCTGTAATGTTAAAAAGAAATGTTAAACTTTAAGCATTAAGTCCTAAAATAATTGTATTTAATCATATTCACAATAGAGTCTGGATAGTTCGAGTCTCGATTGTTCTAGTTTTCTATACATCTCAGTTAGTGAAAAAATCAGTTTAGCTCCCAAATAATGACCAACACATATGAAACAGGCAATTTTTTTAATTGCAGGACGAAAATTCAAATACTTGGTGCACCCGGAAGCCCTTATCAGAACATCCCTCTTCCAAAGAAAGTGGGTGTATTTTTTCTGTAGATGTTCTCATAGACATTTCTGTGCAGTATTGACACGCTGCTTTTGGCAATGGTGCGATACTGCTGTTCGGAAACTAGTCAACGTGTCAATACAAAACAGTTGATTATTGTATTTCTCTGATATAATTAACCTGATCTAATCAGTAATATGATTACATGTAACTACATTTTTCATTTAAATATGTACTCAAATCACACAAATTGATTTATTTCCATTTATTTTTTTTATTAATTTGATGATTTCGATAATTCAAGACAAGCCCAGTCCCGTCTACCTCGAATATTCTCCAGACTATTTCAAATAGTTTTTCCTGATTGCGGACACATGCCGTGACGCATTCAACACTACTACGACGTAAGCGTTGGTCAATACATTATGAGGGCTCATGTGCGTGCGCCAACATCTATCTATCTATATAAATAAAATTAGACTTTTGTCTGTACATTACTTGGAATTCAAAAATTTTGCGATTTCTATCCGTTTCAAGCACCCTGAGAATCGATGCGACCCTCAAAAAAAAGTTTGTCTGTCTGCATTCTGTCATTCTGTCTTCTGTCTGCTTCTGTCATTCTGTCCGTGACGCTTTTTTTGTTTCAAGCATCACGTACAAACGACTGAAGCTGAATTGATATGAAAATTGGGTGTCACGATAGGTGGTCACTCAACTTAAAACATAGGCGTCGAATTTTTAAAAAATCTTGATTAGATTTTCAGGATTTTGCGAAATTCGTTTCAAACTGCGTAAATTTGTGTTCAAGCATCACGTAAAAACGACTGAAGCGAATGATATGAAATTTGGTGTCGTGATAGGTGGTCACTCAACTTAAAACATAGGCCTCCATTTTTAAAGAATCCGATTGGATTTTGAGATTTTGCGAAATCCTTTCAAACTGCGTAAATTTGTGTTCAAGCATCACGTAAAACGACTGAAGCGAATGATACGAAATTAGGTGTCATGATAGGTAGTCACTCAACTTAAAATATACGCGTCGAATTTTTAAAAAATCTTGATTGGATTTGAGATTTTGCGAAAATCCTTTCAAACTGCGTAAATTTGTGTTCAAGCATCACGTAAAAACGACTGAAGCGAATGATACAAAATTGAGTGACATGATAGGTGGTCACTCAACTTAAAACATAGGTGTCGAATTTTAAAAAAAATCTTGATTAGATTTTCAGATTTTGCGAAAATCATTTCAAACTGCGTAAATTTGTGTTCAAGCATCACGTAAAAACGACTAAAGCGAATGATATGAAATTGGGTGTCATGATAGGTGGTCACTCAACTTAGAACATAGGCGTCGAATTTTCAGAAAATCTTGATTGGATTTTGAGATTTTGCGAAAATCCTTTCAAACTGCGTAAATGTGTTCAAGCATCACGTAAAACGACTGAAGCGAATGATACGAAATTGGGTATCATGATAGGTAGTCACTCAACTTAAAACATACGCGTCGAATTTTTAAAAAATCTTGATTAGATTCTGAGATTTTGCGAAAATCCTTTCAAACTGCGTAAATTTGTGTTCAAGCATCACGTAAAAACGACTGAAGCGAATGATATGAAATTGGGTGTCATGATAGATGCTCACTCAACGTAAAACATAGGCGTCGAATTAAAAAAAAATCTTGACTAGATTTTGAGATTTTGCGAAAATCATTTCAAACTGCGTAAATTTGTGTTCGCACATCACGTAATAACTGCAAAGGTGAAAAAATGATATTTGGTGAAATGATAGGTGGTCACTCACCTTAAACTATAAGCATCTAATTAAAAAAAATTGATCACATTTCGAGATTTTGCGAAAATCGTTTAAAACTGAGTGAATCTTTGTTCTCGCATTAAGTAATAATGACTAAAGCGAATGATATGAAATTGGGTCACATGATAGATGGTTGTTCAACATAAACTATAGGAGTCCAATTTTTTAAACATTTTTATTAGATTTTGAGATTTTGTGAAAATTCTCTCAATATACGTTTATATTTCTTCAAACATCACGTAATAACGACTAATACGAATGATACGAAATTGAGTGATATGATAGGTAGTTGCTAATCTTAATTTATAGGCGTTGAATTTTAAAAATATTTTGCTTACATTTTGAGATTTTTCGAAAATCGTTTTAAAATGCTGAAAATTTGTTCCAGCATCACGAAATAAAGACTGCAGGGAATGAAACGAATTTGGGTGACATGATAGGTTGTCACTCAACTTAAATTCTAGGCTTCCAATTTTTCAAAATGTTGATTAAATTTTGAGATTTTGCGAAAATTATTTCAGTATGTGTAAATATTCATTCGCGCATCCCATAATTACGTTTAAAGCGAATCAAATGGTATTACTTAGTTACTCTCTAACCTGTAATATTTTAACAATACATAAAAATTATAACTTTACTTTGGCAACATACTACATTCATTCTGTGTACTCCTACAATGCTGACGAAAGTTCTTGCTTTTTGGAAATTTGCATTCACTAACCCGTCGAGGACGGGTACTTCAGCTAGTTATCTATATAAATAAAATTAGACTTTTGTCTGTACATTTCTTGGAATTCAAAAATTTTGCGATTTCTATCCGTTCCAAGCACAAGGGAATCCGATGCGACCCTCAAAAAAAAGTTTGTCTGTCTGTCATTCTGTCATTCTGTCCGTGACGCTTTTTTTGTTTAAGCATCACGTAAAAACGACTGAAGCGAATGATATGAAATTTGGTGTCATGATAAGTGGTCACTCAACTTAAAACATAGGCGTCGAATTTTTAAAAAATCTTGATTAGATTTTCAGATTTTGCAAAAATCGTTTCAAACTGCGTAAATTTGTGTTCAAGCATCACGCAAAAACGACTGAAGCGCATGATATGAAATTGGGTGTCATGATAGGTGGTCACTCAACTTAAAACATAGGCGTCCAATTTTTAAAAAATCTTGATTGGATTTTGAGATTTTGCGAAAATCCTTTCAAATTGCGTAAATTTGTGTTCAAGCATCACGTAAAAACGACCGAAGCGAATGATATGGAATTGGGTGTCATGATAGGTGGTCACTCAACTTAAAACATAGGCGTCCAATTTAAAAAAAATTCTTATTGGATTTTGAGATTTTGCGAAAATCCTTTCAAACTGCGTAAATTTGTGTTCGCACATCACGTAATAACTGCAAAGGTGAAAAAATGATATTTGGTGAACTGATAGGTGGTCACTCACCTTAAACTATAAGCATCTAATTAAAAAAAATCCATCAGATTTCGAGATTTTGTGAAAATCGTTTAAAACTGAGTGAATCTTTGTTCCCGTATTACGTAATAACGACTAAAGCGAATGATATGAAATTTGGTCACACGATAGATGGTTGCTCAACATAAACTATAGGAGTCCAATTTTTTAAACATTTTTATTAGATTTTGAGATTTTGTGAAAATTCTCTCAATATACGTTTATATTTCTTCAAACATCACGTAATAACGACTAATACGAATGATACGAAATTGAGTGATATGATAGGTAGTTGCTAATCTTAATTTATAGGCGTTGAATTTTAAAAATATTTTGCTTACATTTTGAGATTTTTCGAAAATCGTTTTAAAATGCTGAAAATTTGTTCCAGCATCACGAAATAAAGACTGCAGGGAATGAAACGAATTTGGGTGACATGATAGGTTGTTACTCAACTTAAATTCTAGGCTTCAAGTTTTTTTAAAATGTTGATTAGATTTTGAGATTTTGCGAAAATTATTTCAATATGGGTAAATATTCGTTCGCGCATCACATAATTACGACTAAAGCGAATGAAATGATATTACTTAGTTACTCTCTAACCTGTAACATTTTAACAATACATGAAAATTATAACTTCACTTTCTTTACTTTGGCAACATACTACATCTATTCTGTGTACTCCTACAATGCTGACGAATGTTCTTGCTTTTTGGAAATTTTCATTCACTAACCCGTCGAGGACGGGTACTT
>JAWZYV010001929.1:0-14218 GCA_038373885.1 Cheiracanthium punctorium | reverse complement strand
AGGACCCACTTTGGGCATGATTTTGAATATGAGGGGTGGTCCTGTTTACAATTATCACATTTTGCTGGTGCACTGCAGGTGTCGCTGTCATGGCCAGATGTACCGCAACGGGCACATGCAGGTTGGCCACGGCAGGAGGTTTTAGTATGGCCGAACTTTTGACACTGGAAGCAACGGATTGGATTTGATACGTATGGTCTAACAGGGCATAATAAATAGCCGGCTTTTATATGGGATGGAATTGTGGGAGACTGGAAAGTTAAGACTATGTGTTTCGTGTTAATATGTTGGCTATTGCGATGAATATAGATTCGACGGACAGCGCATACGCTTTCGTCTCTCAGATTTTCTAGTATTTCAGCTTCAGAGCAGTGTAAAAGTTCGGGCTCTGATATGACTCCTCTGGATGTATTTAAGGATGTATGGGGTGACACTGTGACAGATTTTACTCTAAGTTCTTTATTTTCATTATTTTTGAGGCTTGTCTATTGTTTGATACTTCTACCAGGAGGTCTCCAGATCTTAATTTTTTTACTTTTTTAACTTCACCTACATTGGATGTGATACATTTGTGGATAAGGAATGGTGATATTTCATGGAAGTTACCTTCAACAATGTGAATGATGAAGAATCGAGCATTTGTATTAATGAATTGAGAATCCATGTTTTCGTTGTTTATTGATAGCAGAGTATTTGTGTCAGATGGTGGATTGGGAGAAGAAAATTTCGAAGCCATATTGGAAAAAAGGTGTTCGGACCCGGCCGCACCACCCACCACGGAGCCCAACAAGGGGATGCTTATACTTGCACCAGTGCTAGCCGGGTCTATACGCACACAGTACATCCCTGTAAGCAGCGTCCACCCTTAACGACGTGCCCAGCAGAAGAACGATTGCTTGATCCCTAGCAGTTGAACAAGTCAATACCACCAGCCGATTGATACACAGGGGAACGCTGTGTACCTCCCGTTTACCCGAAGCCGAGGCCAAAGTAATGTGTTGAGGTTGATCCCGTCCCAATCGAAATGCCATTCGGATGATTTCCCCTATGGGAACACCCCTCAATTACAAGGTTCCCCATTTCCGGGGACACGGGTCTCCACGTACGGCAAACACGTGGGTAGTTTTCTGCCAATAGAAGCTGACGGTACAGAGTGACCACAGCTTTTGAAGGGGGGCCCTCACCTCCAAAGAGGAAACTACACTGAGGGGGAAAAGGAAGGAGACAGCTAAGAGGAGAGGAGGGTAGAACAAAGAAGAGCGAAAGATCGCTGGGGCCCCGGGATTGCGACACCTGTGAAGACCTAGAGTAGGTCTTCCCCCTGAGGGGGCACAATGTAATGCGATATCCATTTTGCTGTATCTCTTTATTACAATAAATAGTAATCACCACAAATCGTAATATCAAAAAGTCCATTCATTCCCGTGCAAAGAACGGGCACTTCAGCTAGTAGTATATAAAATTAACACAAGGACTTCTGGATGGGAGCCCCCATCCAGATACCAGTCACGTAAAGATGGACACTTCATACTGAATAAAAAGTATTGGTACGTCAGAGAAAAGCGAACAAATTATGGTGCGGGGTTTCACCCAAAATCTCGTCGAGTTCGGGATGAGAACAGTTAAAACATATTTGATAAAAACTATTAAAAGCAGTGCACAGGGTTAAAAGATGACGAATGGTGAGATAATTATGACAAGGGGTCACTCCGGAGCTGGTTCACCCAGGAGTAAGTGCTTATGGGTAAGTCTTGTCTGGCCTATGCGGAGACGTGTGAAAATGACATCTAGTCTGCGATACGGATGAGATGACCAATGGGTGAGAGCTGGGCAGATCGAATGAAATTTGTTCCCCGTTTCACTATCCCATTTATCATTCCAGATTCCTTTAATTATACAAGAGATACTAGCCTTAATGTCATTGTAAGATAGATTGCCAGTGTATGGAATTGTAGCAAGCTTGGTTAGTGTGTCGGCTTTCTCATTGTCAGTGATCCCAGTATGACTGGGTACCCAACAGAAGAGAATGCTGTACCCACGGTTTACAAGTTGTTCAAAGATATGCAAGACTTTGATCATATAGCTATATGTTACAGCACCAGATTTTAAAATTCTCTAATACACTAAGAGAGTCCGAGTAGATGATATATCTTTTTTTACTCATTCTAGAAATGTAGAGAAGGCTTTCATAGATGGCTAGGAGTTCAGCTGTAAAAATAGTGCAAAATAAGGTGAGAGTATAGCTGCAAGCATGATTACGGGTTACAAAGGCGAAACCAACATGATTATTAGTTTTTGAGCCATCAGTATATAGGTCTTCGTAGTTTTCATATTTGTTTTTGTGATCTAGAAATAACTTGATATACTTTGGGGTCAGTGTTTGGTTTAGGAAACCTTCAAAAGGTTGTAGATAAGAGATCTGCAACACAGTCCATGGTGGTATTTTATGAAAAAAGCATGTGGATACATGCACATCCTCCAGTTGGGTACCGACGAGACTCCTACGAATCCTTAGTCCAGAAGGAGGAGTACAGGAAGGACGGTTGTCATAAAGGCGGTCCAGATGGGTGTCTAATAATGAATTCTTTAAACGATGTGAGGGATGAGAAAGGATACGGAAATATTCTATCTAAAGATAGTTTTTGACGTGTGATGGTAAGAGAAGGTTCGCAACAGGTGATACAAAGACTTTGCACGGGCGATGTCCTAAAAGCTCCGGAGCAGATGCGTAGTGCAGTATGATGTACAGTGTCTAGTTTCTTGAGCACTGATTGACAGCCCGAACCATAGCCACAGCAAGCGTTATTACATGTTTTTCATGGATTCCTTTTTGTTTTTTTCGCATTTTCTACGAATGTCAGAAATATGATTAATAAATGTAAGTTTTTGAAAGTTAGGCCTAAAAATTTAACAGAGTCTTTGATAATGATTTTAGTATGATGGAGGTAAAGTTCTGGATCTGGGCGGATCTCACGCTTCCGGCAGAAGTGAGTACAAGTTGTTTTTTCTGCAGAAATATTATACCCATTGGTATTGCACCATTTTTGGATGTGATTGATAGTGGTCTGAAGCTGCCATTCTATGTAACACATGCCTTGCCCCTGACAGGAGATCTGTAGATCATCAACATATAGGCTACCTTGTAGACGATATTGTTGATTTTTATAGAAAAGAGGGTGATGCTAAGGACAGAGCCTTGTGGTACACCCTCTTCTTGGCAAAGTTATCTGAAAGGGTGTCCTTGATGCATACTTTGAAGTTTCAGAGTGAGAGAAAATGCTTGATAAATATATGTAAGTTTCCACGGAAGCCCATATTGAAGAGATACTGTATCCTGTAACCCAAAGTATTTTGTGCATAGCCGACCAATATACCTTTACGGCATTGCATTCCTGCTTATCCCTGTACTTGCTGGGAATGTTCACATATGCTAAACTACCAATTTTTATCAAATGCCTGATAGAAAAACTTTTCCCACTCCAAACATTCAAGGGTGCTTCATCACCTAGTTTCCTATGTGGGAATCTGTTCCTCAAATAGTTTTAAGTATGTACTAACTCAGCCTACAAATTTCTTTGAAGTTTAGTTTGTGCCAAAGTGGCTCTAACTCCCTCAATCAAAGTTCTATTAAGCCTCTCGGCAACGCCATTTATTTGTCCTTTCAATTTTTATTCCCGCATCTCTCAGGTATTTTTTAAAGTAATCGGCACATAATTCACCAGCATTATCAGTCCTAATTGCCTGAATTTTTCTCCCTGTATATGTTTCAACACTAGCTTTAAAAATCTTAAAATACTTAAAAACTTCATTTTTATGCTGCAGAAAATACAGAAAAGAAAACCTTGAAAAGTCATCGATCATAGACACAAAATCCTTGCACCACCCATTGAAGGCAATGGGGCAGGACCACAGACATCCAAATGGATCAATTCTAAAACATCTGTAGACCTAATGGCGTCACTTTCTGGGAATGATTCCCTACAACTTTTTGATAAATTATAAGCATCACAATAAAAATCATTTTCCTCAATCTTTCGAAAGTATACCACATTTACGGCGGATTCATTATGTGGGAGTCCTAGGAAATTATTATATTTCTTATGCATCTCTGTCTTCTGAAGAAGGAATACAATTCTACTTTAAGGATACTATCAATGAATCTGCCGAAAATCTTCATCTGCTAATGTGAATGTTGGTGATTTTGTCACTGTTAAAGTGCTAGGGAAAAACAGAACAGTCAAATTTGTTGCTCAAGTAACCAAAATCGAAAAACAAACTGAGAATGTGCATGCTGTTTTTCTAACACGGTCTGGTGGATTAAAAACTTTCAAATGCAACTACAAAGCATGGGTTCATATATCAGATTTTATAACAGTGCTACCAACTTTAAACATTAAACAACCGAAATATTCCCTTTGACAATGATATTTTACTGTAAACTGGTTATAAAATCTGTACATTTCATGTCCCCTCTGTTACATTTCATTATTTGCATCTAAATAAAATGTGCTTGCAATTCATACAACTCCATAGTAAATTGTTTTACCTTGAAATGTGTTGATTTAAAAAAAAATACTAAAAATTTTTAGGGAGTTTCAAATCACAGAATTTGACATGAATTAAGTTCAAGTCAAAAATGAAGGATTTTATTTGTCCCCTCTGTTACATACCATTTTAATTAATTTATCATTAAAGTACCAAGTTTTTATTAATATTTCGAGTCATTTAACTAAACATTGCTCCTTAAAGTAACATATAATTGTAGATTTTTTTTTATCTTAAGAATTTTTTAATAAGTTTTAGAGTAAAATACGTATGTGATTTCCCCTCTGTTACACTTGGAATTCAAAATTTGTTTATTTCGAATAAAATTGTGCAAACAGCAACAGGCTTTTATTATAAACACTACCTTATTGCTGTCACACTGCATAGGTGCAAGAAAAATTCGGATCTTTTGAGCCATAATACCGAGGGTGTTTTCAACAATTCTTTGGGCTCTGCAGTGACGGTAGTTATAAATTTTTTTCCCCCCCTATTCCGTCTTGCAACGTCTCTGGGGTACGGTCTCATCATGTATCTTTTTAACCAAAATGCTTCGTCGCCCAAGATGACATGTGGTACAGGTGTATCCGTGTGCGATAAATTCTTGCAGAGAGAAATGCACAGTCCATTTTCTTCTAATTTTTTATCTATGATAAACAAAATGAAAAAGTAAAATATATATATGTAAAAAATGGGCCTTACCCCATTCTTTCTTGAAATGATTGACACGACTCTTGGGGTTCTAGGTTGAATATTTTATTTCAAAGTTCGGGCAGAGAGCAGGAGTCAGGCCGGCGACCTTTTAGCTCCGGGGCTATCTTCGTACATTGCAGTCTAACAGCAAAAGCTTCACGTTCCAAACTCCTAAAAGCTAAGCTAAAACTCTAAAGCTCCCAAAATTTCCGCGCTCTTGCTTAAATACTGCTTAGTTACTACACCTGCTGGCAGGGTGCAGCACGATCACGAAGGCATTACTCTCAAACGTAATTAGTTAACTAGATTGTCAATCAAGACATGAGAAACACCTGCTTACCCAGGAATTCTAAAAGTGCGTAATGACAAAACCACATAAAACCGAAGATATTGCTGAATCAACAATTTTCTCATTATGGAACTTCAAAAAACGTCTCCGAGCGTAATATTTGTATGGCCGAAAAACAAACTTTACAGTAAGAGTAAAAGATTAAAGAAGCTTTTTCAAATAACATTAAATTAAATTAGGTTAAATTAGCAAAGTTTATTTTATTATTACATATCCCCCCCTCCAAGCGGAGGGCAACTGGCTTGCCTGCAAGTCGGTGGCACTCAACCCGAACGGAGCAAGAAATAAATTTTGAACTGTGAATTTTTTTTTTTTTTTTTTTTTTTTTAAACTCTGAACTGTAGAATTGAGATCACCAGCCTTCTCCGCATACACAATTTCTCAAAATACAGTTATGACATGAAAAAATATTCAATACAAAATAATATTTATAATAGCATTAGTAGTTGTAATTTTTGTATATTAACGCACAAGGGAAACAAGATCCCTTATATAAACAATCATTAGTTTAGTTGAGTCTCTACTTCATTGCCAAAGTTTAGTGTTTATATCTTATAATGTCCACAGTCATTGACACAAGAAAAGCGAAAGTACTTGAGGCTCTGATGGATTGTACTACAGTCGAACTTCGATAACTCGAAGTCCCAGGGACCCTCAAAAATATTCGACTTATCCAAAGTTCGAGTTATCGAAGTTACCTCCCATTCCTCTCTACTGGCACTTAAGATGGGTCGACATGGTTTAAATGGTTTGATATGTGCCATAATACTATAGTTGTACGCATTTCAATTTTTTAATAGCCTATGTAAACAAAAAGAGAAGAATGGGGTCAAAAGATTTATTAAAATTCTCAAAATTTGGCCTCATTACATATTAATTAGTATACAGACCGTGTAAATCTCATTTGAAAAAAACAGTTATTTTTTGTTGTTTGCATTTTTTAAGGTTGTTGGCATTCACAAAGTCACCTAATTTCTGAACACAGTTAAATAGGGTGTTGTCTGTGCCTTCGGTGTTCTCCAGGTATTGTTGTAAGATGTGAACAGCGTCCTGCGCTTGCTTGCTTGTTGGAGGAGGGGGGATTTCAGCCTCTTCTTCGTCCTCATCTCCTTCGGGCTCTCCGCAAACTGCATTCACTATTGCCTCGTCAGACAAGGGTTCTGACGTTGCAATATTGTCATCGATGCACATGAAATCTTTTTCCCAGTCCATATCACCCATGCCTTCAAAGGGATCCCAATTGTCGTCTTTCGCTTCACTGTCATTTGCACTGAAGAAACCACAGCTCTTGAAACAGTTCTCGATCACCGTTTGAGAAACATCACTCTCCCAGGAGTGCGAAATGAGGCGCATGGCATCTAGCACATTGATTTTGTGCTCTATGCCATTCTCCACATCCTCGATGGATTGGTGCACTAAGCGTTTTTGATAGGCATGCTTCAGGCACTTAGACCTTGATCTGCAGGTTGAAGTTTTGCCGTTGTGTTAGCCGGCAGGAAGAGCAACTTAATCGCGGACAAGTTTGTGATATCACCGTGAGCAGTACAGTTGTCCACGAAGAGCAACACTTTTCTGTTTTGGTTGAAAAACTTTGAATCCAGTTTCCGTATGTACATCTCGAACAAGTTCAATGTCATCCAAGCTTTTTTATTTGCATGGTACTCCACGGGCAGTGATTTTACATTCTTTAAGCACCGGGGCTTCTTTGTCTTGCCGATGACCATCAAAGGCAGTTTTTCAGTCCCATTGGCGTTTGCCCCTACCAGAATTGTCGATCGTTCTTTGCTGAGCTTTCCACCAGAGCATTTCTCATTGCGATACATCATTGTCTTGTTCGGCATGCATTTAAAAAAGAGTCCGGTTTCATCTAGGTTGAAAACATCTTTGGGTTCATATGACTGTAGAAGCTGTGGCAAACTGTTCCTCCAGTTCTCGCATGTTTCATCTGAAACATCCTTTGCTTGTCCGTGTAGGGTGCGGAACACGATCTCCTTCTTGGCTTTGAACTTGTCCAGCCATCCTGTACTGGCATTGAATCCATCGACGTTCAGCAGGTGAGCGAAGTCCGTGGCTTTTTCGTTCAGTAACACTCCGCTCAGGGGAATGTTCTTGCTTCGGTGTGTCTCGAACCATTTCAGGAGTGCTGCTTCGACGTCATTAAAAGCACACTTTTTTGCGCGTTTGCTCGAAGAGTCGGCACCCGATTCATGGCGGCTCAAAATCTTTTGTTTATCTTTCAAAATCGTAGATAAAGTGTTTGGAGGTATGCCATACTTAGCAGCCACATCTTTCTTTTTCAACTGAGGATTTTTTTCAATCTCCAAAAAAGGTTTGCTTTTTGATCTAAAGTAAGCGTGATCAATTTCCGCTTAGCCATTATGGATACAAAATGCTGATTAATTCAACAAGCGCAATTCAAAGAACGCAACTGCAGCGTCACAGAGTCAGAGAAAGAAGAGCGTCCAGCTGGGAATCCTTATCAGGAATGTGCAACTTTTCTACACGCGGCCGGGAAGGACAGAATTTCCCCCTCACAAAACAGGTGTTCTAGATTCTCCAAAGTGAACCCTCCCAAAAGACAGTGACCACCTTGGAGTCTTTGTTCAGTCCCACTCCAACCTCCCCTTCCCTCCACAATCTCTTATCTGTTTACCCTCTCGGACAATGGAGGGGAGGGGGGTGAAGGGCATTCCAAGAATGTGTGACGTAAGTGGATGCCATTGCATTTCACAGAAGGAAGACATGAGTGGACTGGCATTCGGTTTTGAACTGAATTGTGTTTTTACCGGGGAAGTCTATCACAAAAACTTCGACTTAGAAGATGTTCACTTCGAGTTATCGAGACAGTTTTTTAAAGAAAAGTATAGGAATGATTCGGGCCTTGATTAAAATTTCGAGTTAGCGGATTATTCGACTTATAGGAAGTCGAGTTATCGAAGTTCGACTGTATTTGCGAATATTTGTAAACAGATTCAAGTAGATGAATCTTCAGATTATTATTTTTCTGAGTTAATTAATAAAATATATCAATCAAATAACTAAACACTATACAAAACACATACTGGATCTTATTCATAAAAATAATACTAATATAATTTCACTATAAAGAATTGAAATATTCCTGCATAGTAACGTATATACAACACTATAAAATATCGGACTATATCTGGAAATAATTTTGGGATTAATTTTCCGTATAAAGTGACCAATATATTATAACAATTGAAATGCAACAACATAGTATAACGAATTGACAATAAGATATAAATGGCTATATTTGCAACATAGTAATTCTTGGCAATATGGGTAAATATAAATGTAAACAAGAGAAAAAAATTGTGTGATATATACAGTGTGTAATGTAAAAATGTTGAAAATTAAAATTCAATTGAGAGAAAACCATAGCTGTACAGTAGCATTACCCCGTACAGGGTGGAATTTTTGTTAGCATTATAAGTTTGCTCAAACTTACTCTTCACAAAGTTCTATTCATGGTACAGTTTAAACTTTTGTGGTTTATTATAATATCTCAGTTTAGATGAATGCACAATCTCGGAATTTCTTTTAAAATGAGGACTAGGTTTATCAATTTCATAGTTTACTTCAGAAAGTTGTTGTAGTATTTTATATGGACCTGAATATGGTGGACTTAATTTACGTGTATTAGGATATTCAAATTCTTCATATATTACTTCATCACCAACTTTAAATTTTACAGGGAGAAAGCGAGCATCATATGAGTTTGATTTTGTTATGATATTGTATAGTTCTTTCCTTAGCTAATTTACGTGCTTCATGAAGAGGTGGATAATAATTATTGTTTGGTAATAATGGATCATAAGGTAAAGTTCCGTACATTAAATAACTTGGTGAAAACAGTGTAACAGAATGTGGAGTTATGTTATATTGATTTAAAACTTCCTCTAGTAATTTAGTCCATGGTACTTTAGTTGGTGAAGTGTTAACTTTGCATTTTAACCTTGTGACAATAGTCTGATTCAGGCGTTCCACTTTTCCATTCGTTTGTGGGTGATGTCTGCATGTCATTAAATGTTTAACATTATAATTACGAAGAAATTTTTTAAATCTTGAAGAAGTAAAAGCTGCATTTCTGTCAGTTAATAATTTTTCTGGAACTTGAATTTGAAATATTTGTTTTAAACAGTTTGTATAAGTTTCTGTTGTGACACTTTTAGATGGAAACCCCCACACATGACGAGTTGCATGGTCTGTAACCAAATGCAAATATTTTTTAGCAGAATTATAGTAACTGAAATAAAAACCCACCAACTGTGTCCAATGAGAGGCACTAAAAACGTTTATCAGATGCAGGTACTTGCTGTAATTATCCAAATCTTTTTTGTTTACATTTTTTTTTTTTATTTGGTATGTGTGACAATGTTTGACATAATTTTCAATATCTGTATTAATATGAGGCCAATAATATTGAGGTGTAATTAAATTTACCATTTTGTATATTCCTGGATGTCCAAATTGGTTATGAGTTTTCTCGAGCAGGGGTAATCTTAAAGACATAGGTACATAAATCTTATACAGTCCTTTTTTCTTAATTAGAATAACATCATTTACTTCAATTAAATTTTTACCATTTACTACGACATTTTCTTTCTTTTGAGTTTCTTTAATTTCATTTACATCAAGAAGGTAGACATGGTGTGAGATATGTTCCACAGCAGGTGACCAGGATAGCATATCAGCTTCAATATTAGTGGAGCCTTTTAGATATTTAATTTCATAATCAAGCATACTAAGTTTTAGTGACCAGTGGAAAAGACACCCCCTTAAATTTTTAACATTTTTTAGCCAAGTTAAAGCCGCATGGTCAGTATGTATGATGAATTTTTGCCCATGTAAATAATGATAAAATTTGTCCAAGGCATCCGCAATAGCCAAACATTCTAATTCGGTAATAGCGTAATTTTGTTCATAACTTCTTAAGTTACGCGAATGATATGCCACTGAGTGTAAAACTCCCTTTTCATTTTCCTGCTTCAGAACACAACCCACTCCATGACTTGAAGCATCAACAAAGAGATGACAGGGACTTCATAAAGCCTTAAAAATGGCTTTTGAATCAATGCACTTTTTAATTTTTGAAAAGCATCTTCACAATTTTGATCCCAAACTCCCATAAACATTAATAGACCCAAGAACCCTCTGGAGTTCTTTTACATTGGTCGGTTGTTTCAACTTGGTAATAGCTTCAATGTTTGGATTATCAGGAGTGATGCAACCATTAGAGACTTCATAGCCAAGGACATTAATTTTAGTTTTACTAAAAGTGCATTTAGATAACTTCAGCTTTAAATTTTCTTTAACACAGATGTCAAACAATATTTGTAAGTGATGTAGGTGCTCTTCTTGAGATTGAGAAAAAACAATGTCATCAAAATAATTACATACAAAATCAATTTTGTATTTATTTAGAATTCTTATGGTACGATTAAATATTGCTGGCGCTGTGCGCAATACGAAGGGTAGAACTTTCCATTCAAATAAGCCAAATGTGGTAGCAAAAGTCAATTTTTCAGTATCTCGGGGATGCACGGGCACATGCCAATATCCACTCGCGAGATCTAGTGTGGAAAAGAATTTTGATTTTGGTAATTTATCAAGAAGAGTATCAATTCTAGATAATGGCTCTGCATCTTTTTTTATAATAGCATTCAGTTTACGAAGTCAACACAAAGACGTGTTTTCTTTCCTTCCTCTCTCTTAAGCACCAAAGTGACGGGTGCATAGTAAGGGGAATGGCTTTCTTTAATTAAACCAGCTTGTAATAAATTTTGAATTTGTTCTCTTATCTCACTTTCCTCCTTAGGGGAGGTTCTATAAGCTCTTTGTGCAATTGGTAATTCAGATGTTAAATGAATTCTTTGTGTTCCATGTTAATTCTACCTACATCTTATTTTGTTTTTGCAAAAATTTTGACGTATTTAGCTAAGAGAGCAGGAATTTTACTTTTATTGGCTAACTGAAGATTTTGATTATTTTACTCAGTGGCTGGAGTAAAATCAAGCTCTTTAGCTTCATCCTGATCGATTTGTATCTTACTGAGGAAGTCATCACTCATTTCATATGATACGAATTCATCATCACAATTTGGATACACATTATTTGGATTACTTTCATTACAATAATTTTCTTGACAAACCTCATTTTGATTGCAATAATCACTGTTTGGAACTAAATACAAGGTTTTTTCTGTAGAAACGTCATCTTGAAGTGACATTAGTAATATATTTTTTCCCATTTGCGAAACTTTATTTTTTGTACAGTCTATCTCTAGTTTAAAAGCACAACAATGTGGTAGACCAATTAAGACATAAGGTAAGTTATTGTTTATAACATACATTTCCACAGTTCATGTAATATCACCAAGTGTCAAATCTACAAGGCATTTTTCTCTTAATTTTAAAATACCTTGAGTTTGAGCAGCATTGATCCCACATTTATCATCATATATATTGAGTTTGAATATGATATTTCTTAACAAGATGTTTTGGACAAATGGTTATGCTACTTCCAGTGTCAATTAAACAGCTTCAGTTTCATGTACTTTTCTTACTTTTTGACTTTGTTGATGTTTGGATCCATTTTGAATAAGTTGCCCGGGCAAAATTAATTGTCAGAAAGAGTTAGTCGTACTTTCTACTGAGCTACGTGCGTTGTGATTGTCTGAAGTACTGGTCTCTTCATTGGTATTGTTTGTTTGAATGCTAACAATCTGACGTTGAGTGAGAGTTGGTTTTTTTAAGAGGACAGTCCTTATGCCAATGAAAAACATTAGTAATATTCAGAGGTGGATCAAGCCTATTGGAGGCCCCTGGCGGTAAAGTTTCCGAGCCCGCCTAAGCTCAAATTACCTTCATAATTTAGCGTATAACGGGCACATTTAATTTTTTCGTGAGGGGTGTGGGTGGAGAGCACTGGAAAATTAACTCAATTGTTTAAACAATAAAATTAAATGCAGCAAAAATTTAAAATAATTTATAAAATAGAAAAACTTACACATAATTTTAAAAAACTGCACAACTGTTTAAGAAATATTTAGATGAACTTGCGTCTTGATTTATTTTTCGTAAATTGATCAATGATTTTCATGACATCGATCTGTGCCAAACTTTCCTGCTCTATGTACAATGAAGCCAAATTGTTCAATCGCTCTTCTCCTACCGTAGTTCTTAGATAGTTTTTCACGTGTTTTAAGACGGAAAAAGATCTTTCACCTGAAGCATTTGATATTGGTAGAGTTAAAAATATTTTTTAAAATTACCTCTACATTAGGAAATGTTGAGCACATTTCTTGGGCACCCATGTAAATTTCGGATGCATTTCTGTTTTCATTGTTTTCTTCCAAAAATAACAAAAAATGACTTAGTTCATCTTCAAAATTTGAAATGTCTTTGTCATTTTTGTAAATATTTTTCAAATTTTTTATAGATTTTTTCTTTTCCTTTAATTTTTCATCAAAAAATACCCTAAAATGCTCTAAACTATTTTCATATGTTTCCATTCTTCTGGATAATTCAGCTTTGGTAGAATCACATATTACATAAAATGAATTGACTAAAAAATCTTCTCTTTTACCGAATTCATAACCTGCGTCCTTGCTTTCATCGAAAAACGTATTCCTTTTCTTGGGTCTGGAACCATTTTCTCTCTTCTGCAATAATTGGGTGTCAATCCTGTTAAATTTCGATTTTCTTTTATATAAAGTGCACATGGCAGACATATGTTCTTTCGAATTTTCGTGGTCAGATAATGTTGCTGAAATTGTTTTCTAATTTTGGAATCTAGTAATTAATTTGGACTTGGAAGATGAAAATAGTTTGCATGGGTAGCAGTAGATACTTTTGCTTGTTTCTGAAAATACAAGCCAATTTCTTTTCTCCTTCATTCCATTTCTTTTTTTTCTCTAAAAATGATCTTGAGAAAGTCCTCTGTAATACACTTCACCTCTATCTTTGTATGCAGATTTTAATGCATCTATATTTCCCATGTTCTTTGGACTGTTTTCAAGGATGTGATCAATCATTGTATTCGTTAATATTGTAGGCCACAGAGCAATGTCTTCTAGAACCTTTAGATAGATACCGCTTTCTGGTTTGTCTGTATCTTCTGTGTTTTCGCAATCATCTTCAATAATATTTTCAATTTCCTTCCCGATTTGTTCTTTTTCAACACTATTTTCTTTATCAGTAGTTCTCGTTTTACTTGAACATTTTTCAAAATAAAGTTCTTTGTTTGAATTACACCCACAGCTATTTGAAGTAGATGAGGGGGACAATTCACTTTCTTTCCTGACTCGCTCCTTTTCAAAGTTTTTTCCTTGAAGTTGTTGCTCATCTGTAGATCTCGTTTTATTTGAACATACTTAGAAGAAATTTCGATGCTTTATTTATTCTCAGAATTACTTGAATTGGATAAAGAGGACAGTTCTGTCCCAGTGTCGGCAACAAAAAATTTATGCAATGCATTTTTCTGACTTTCAGCCATTCCCAAGATTTTCTTTCATTTTTTTCTTTTTCCTGACCTAGATTGATAATGACGCTTCATCTTTTCACCTGGAACAAATGTTTCTTTTTTTTCTTTTTAAGATAAATGTTTTTA
>JAWZYV010001928.1:0-12997 GCA_038373885.1 Cheiracanthium punctorium | reverse complement strand
CAGAACTTCGCGTACAAGCTGGAGGAAGGTAGAAAACATCGTTAGGAACCATCATTACATAGGAAAGCAAGGGCGAAAATCGATAGGTGGAGCTGTACATGAGTTCTCCAGATCTGCACGAGTGGCTTCCTCATTGTGTTATCTAACTACATTTATGGTTCTTTCGGAAGATTACCTACCACTAATTCTTTTTTTAGTGATTTGACGTTCGAATGAATCCAAATTTTTAAAGTAAAATAAAACTGTTCGAAAGTTATGGTCGATAATCTTCCGAAAAAACCGTAAAAGTTGGCAGATTGCCCTAGAACAAAACAAAACAAAACATTTGTTCTGTTTTGTTTTATGGTAAGACTACACGAGGAGCATCTTCCTCGGAAGCTTTGGGCAGAGGACTTTGTACGAGTTCTAACGCGTATTCACGTTACATCTTTAGAAATCCGCCCAAAACTCCAGACTGTTAAATCGAAAACCGCGCGACAGGCCCGAACCCGGGACCTCCACATGTTCATTGTCTTATCCACTTGGCCATGGTGAGGCAGATATGACAATGAGGAAGCCACAGGCAACGACCTTGCGAGCACGTATACAGCGACACCTACTGATTTCCACCTATGCTTTCCTATGTAATTATGGTTCCTAACGATGTTCTCTACCTTCCCTCCAAGATTGTACACGAAATTCCGGGACGACCTGCGTACGCATTAAGCTATGGAAAAAAGAAAAAAAAAGTTTTTGAATTTTGGTAAAATATGTATAATTAAACATCTTATAAATACAATAAATTTTACTTAACTACAGTGAAGTCTTGACTTACACGAGGGATGCGTTCCAAGACCCTTTGCATAAGTGAAAGTTTCGCGCTGTGAAATAGAGTATACGACTTTTTGAAACAGTCAAAAAATTATTTTTCATCCCTCAAACTGTTTTAACCCTTTAAGGCACAACCCTTTCCCAATGCTGAAAAAAGGGCAACTGGTTGTGCGCGCACAGCCAGCTTCGCCAAAAAAGGGTCTCTAGATCTGTGGCCCGCGATGAACGTTTCGATCGTCCGCCATCTTGCTGGTCGTTAAGTCGAGCGATGGCAACGGCTGCCCTTTCTTCAGCATTGGGCAATCTATCTAGCTGTTCTCGCATTCTTCCATTTTTCAGCAGATGTCAGTGCTGTGACAATTTTTTTTTACGGGAAATGACGTGCTAAAAAGTAAAGGATTCTCGTGCAGCTATGTCATCCGCAACTATTTTTATAGAAATCAAATCTATTCTTCGTGACTGGCAACAGTCAAAACGTCAGAGTTTTGTGTTACCAGAGTGGGAGCACTGCGCGTTAAAGGGTTAAACCATTCCCTATCCATACAGAAAACCGCTGGTAACCCGCTTTATTCTCTACCCATTAGCAGTGTCGGATTAACAATATAGCAGAAGCAGCAAATGCTACAGACTCCGCGCTTTCAGGGGCCCGGCGGCATATTACCAAACCTTACATTCATTCGGGACCTGCATTTTGCTTCTGAACTTAGAACCCGGAATCGAGATCCTTGATTGGTTAGCTCACTGACGTCATGCCTGCCCACCGAATTTGAAAACTGGCGACTCTGTACGGCAAAATACTTATGTATTAAAAATGATTAATTATCATGAGATGAAATACCAGCGAAATAAACATATAGGCAGCTTGAAGTAGTTTTAGATGATACGCAATAAAAGAATATACGATTAAAATTACGAGTGCATTACGAATCTTATTTTAAACCTTATTTTCCACTGGTGCTGCCTTCTGTTATATAAGTAGATTTATATGACATGTTAAGCACACTTTTCATAGACGATTTTTCAGAAAATTAAAAAAAATTTCTAGGCTGTTTTCAATGTGTGTCTATAAAATTTAATTTAATTAAAATTATTATAATAAACTGAAATGATTTGCATAATACAATTATTCAAAATTTATTTAGTAGATTTTTTTTCCATAAAAGTAAAAGAATTTTTTTTGAAAAATTATGAATATCATTTCTTGAATAATGGTATGTACTCTAAATATTAATAAATGACTTAAGTTACAACTAGATGCATGATATTTAATTAATTAATAAAGAAAGGAATTATTCATTGCATGTTTGCAGTTATATTTAGTTGTAGTGTGGATATTTTAAAAAATTTACAATTTAAAAAACATTTAACTACTGTGTGTGTATTTTAATTTACATTACGACTTTTTAAAAATTTACATTCAGGTTTTTTGTTTGTGATTTTTATTTAATGAGGTTCTTAACATAATTTCATATATTCAAGGATGTTTTTGTTTTTTCTTGAATTCTTGAAGGCATGTATTTTAATTCTTTATTTCTGAATCATGGATTACAATTTTATTAAAAAGCATTTTAGCCTTTTTTTTTTTTTTTTTTTTTTTTTTTTTAAGAAATAGGGACAAATGCACATTAGAAAAACATCAGGAATAATCCCTAATCAACACTGAAAAAGAGATACAAGCAGAGAAATCTAATTTATAATAAAAGGTTGCTTCATTATTTAGACAGACAATGGGGCTTAAAATGCTTTTAAAGTGTCAACCAACATTTTCAGCAATAAATGAAAAAAAAAGCATTGAAGCTAAAATGCTTTTTAATAAAATCGTAATTCATGATTCAAAAATAAAGAATTAAAATGCATGCCCTCAAGAATTCAAGAAAAAACAAAAAGATCTTGGAATATATGAAATTATGTTAAGAACCTCATTAAATAAAAATCACAAACAAAAAACCTTAATGTAAATTTTAAAAAAGTCGCAATGTAAATTAAAATAATTCAATTGGTGAAATATACTTAAAATCCAACATTATACTTAACTAGCTGAAGTACCCGTCGTTGACGGGTTAGTACTGAATGCAAATTTCTAAAAGCAAGAACTTTCGTCAGCATTGTAGGAGTACACAGAATGGATGTAGTATGTTGCCAAAGTAAAGAAAGCGCAATTATAATTTTCATGTATTGTTAAAATATTACAGGTTAGAGAGTAACTAAGTAATATCATTTCATTCGCTTTAGTCGTAATTATGGGATGCGCGAACGAATATTTACACATATTCAAATAATTTTCGCAAAATCTCAAAATCTAATCAACATTTTTGAAAAATTGGAAGCCTAGAATTTAAGTTGAGTGACAACCTATCATGTCACCCAATTTCGTTTAATTCCCTGCTGTCTTTATTTCGTGATGCTGGAACAAACATTTTAGCATTTTTAAACGATTTTTACAAAATCTCAAAATGTAATCAAAATATTTTTAAAATTCAACACCTATAAATTAAGATTAGCAACTACCTATCATATCACCAAATTTCGTATTAGTCGTTATTACGCGATGCTTGAAAAAATATAACCGCATTTTGGGAGAATTTTCACAAAATCTCAAAATCTAATAAAAATGTTTAAAAAACTGGACACCTATACTTTATGTTGAGCAACAACCTATCATGTGACCAAATTTCATATCATTCGCTTTAGTCGTTATTACGTAATGCGTGAACAAAAATTCACTCGTTTGAAACGATTTTCGCAAAATCCCAAAATCTGATCGTTTTTTTTTTATAGTTTATAGTTTATAGATGCTTATAGTTTAAGGTGACCACCTATCATTTCACCAAATACCATTTTTTCACCTTTGCAGTTATTACGTGATGTGCGAACACAATACGTAGTTTGAAACAATTTTCGCAAAATCTCAAAATCTTATCAAGTTTTTTTTTAAAATTCGACGCCTATGTCTTAAGTTGAGTGACCACCTATCATGACACCTAATTTCATATCATTCGCTTCAGTCGTTTTTACGTGATGCTTGAACACAAATTTACGCAGTTTGAAAGGATTTTCGCAAAATCTCAAAATCCAATCAAGATTTTTTAAAAATTCGACGCCTATGTTTTAAGTTGAGTGACCACCTATCATGGCACCCAATTTCATATCATTCGCTTAAGTCGTTTTACGTGATGCTTGAATACAAATTTACGCAGTTTGAAACGATTTTCGCAAAATCTGAAAATCTAATCAAGATTTTTTAAAAATTCGACGCCTATGTTTTAAGTTGAGTAACTACCTATCATGACGACCAATTTTATATCATTCGCTGCAGTCGTTTTTACGTGATGCTTGAACACAAATTTACGCAGTTTGAAACGATTTTCGCAAAATCTGAAAATCTAATCAAGATTTTAAAAAAATTCGACGCCTATGTTTTAAGTTGAGTGACTGCCTATCATGACACCCAATTTCATATCATTCGCTTCAGTCGTTTTTACGTGATGCTTGAACACAAATTTACGCAGTTTGAAACGATTTTCGCAAAATCTGAAAATCGAAATCAAGATTTTATAAAAATTCGACGCCTATGTTTTAAGTTGAGTGACTGCCTATCATGACACCCAATTTCATATCATTCGCTTCAGTCGTTTTTACGTGATGCTTGAACACAAATTTACGCAGTTTGGAACGATTTTCGCAAAATCTGAAAATCTAATCAAGATTTTTTAAAAATTCGACGCCTATGTTTTAAGTTGAGTGACCACCTATCATGACACCCAATTTCATATCATTCGCTTCAGCCGTTTTTACGTGATGCTTAAACAAAAAAAGCGTCACGGACAGAATGACAGAAGGACAGAATGACAGAATGGACAGACAGACAAACTTTTTTTGAGGGTCGCATCGGATTCCCGGGTGCTTGAAACGGATAGAAATCGCAAAATTTTTGAATTCCAAGAAATGTACAGACAAAAGTCATTCATTCATTCGGGACCTGCATTTTGCTTCTGAACTTAGAACCCGGAATCGAGATCCTTGATTGGTTAGCTCACTGACGTCATGCCTGCCCACCGAATTTGAAAACTGGCGACTCTGTACGGCAAAATACTTATGTATCTGATCTATATTAAATCTGTATCTATATGATCTATATTAGGATCTATGTATCTATATTAAAATGATTAATTATCATGAGATGAAATACCAGCGAAATAAACATATAGGCAGCTTGAAGTAGTTTTAGATGATACGCAATAAAAGAATATACGATTAAAATTACGAGTGCATTACGAATCTTATTTTAAACCTTATTTTCCACTGGTGCTGCCTTCTGTTATATAAGTAGATTTATATGACATGTTAAGCACACTTTTCATAGACGATTTTTCAGAAAATTAAAAAAAAATTCTAGGCTGTTTTCAATGTGTGTCTATAAAATTTAATTTAATTAAAATTATTATAATAAACTGAAATGATTTGCATAATACAATTATTCAAAATTTATTTAGTAGATTTTTTTTCCATAAAAGTAAAAGAATTTTTTTTGAAAAATTATGAATATCATTTCTTGAATAATGGTATGTACTCTAAATATTAATAAATGACTTAAGTTACAACTAGATGCATGATATTTAATTAATTAATAAAGAAAGGAATTATTCATTGCATGTTTGCAGTTATATTTAGTTGTAGTGTGGATATTTTAAAAAATTTACAATTTAAAAAACATTTAACTACTGTGTGTGTATTTTAATTTACATTACGACTTTTTAAAAATTTACATTCAGGTTTTTTGTGATTTTTATTTAATGAGGTTCTTAACATAATTTCATATATTCAAGGATGTTTTTGTTTTTTCTTGAATTCTTGAAGGCATGTATTTTAATTCTTTATTTCTGAATCATGGATTACAATTTTATTAAAAAGCATTTTAGCCTTTTTTTTTTTTTTTTTTTTTTTTTTTAAAGAAATAGGGACAAATGCACATTAGAAAAACATCAGGAATAATCCCTAATCAACACTGAAAAAGAGATACAAGGAGAGAAATCTAATTTATAATAAAAGGTTGCGTCATTATTTAGACAGACAATGGGGCTTAAAATGCTTTTAAAGTGTCAACCAACATTTTCAGCAATAAATGAAAAAAAAAGCATTGAAGCTAAAATGCTTTTTAATAAAATCGTAATTCATGATTCAAAAATAAAGAATTAAAATGCATGCCCTCAAGAATTCAAGAAAAAACAAAAAGATCTTGGAATATATGAAATTATGTTAAGAACCTCATTAAATAAAAATCACAAACAAAAAACCTTAATGTAAATTTTAAAAAAGTCGCAATGTAAATTAAAATAATTCAATTGGTGAAATATACTTAAAATCCAACATTATACTTAACTAGCTGAAGTACCCGTCGTTGACGGGTTAGTACTGAATGCAAATTTCTAAAAGCAAGAACTTTCGTCAGCATTGTAGGAGTACACAGAATGGATGTAGTATGTTGCCAAAGTAAAGAAAGCGCAATTATAATTTTCATGTATTGTTAAAATATTACAGGTTAGAGAGTAACTAAGTAATATCATTTCATTCGCTTTAGTCGTAATTATGGGATGCGCGAACGAATATTTACACATATTCAAATAATTTTCGCAAAATCTCAAAATCTAATCAAGATTTTTGAAAAATTGGAAGCCTAGAATTTAAGTTGAGTGACAACCTATCATGTCACCCAATTTCGTTTAATTCCCTGCTGTCTTTATTTCGTGATGTTGGAACAAACATTTTAGCATTTTTAAACGATTTTTACAAAATCTCAAAATGTAATCAAAATATTTTTAAAATTCAACACCTATAAATTAAGATTAGCAACTACCTATCATATCACCAAATTTCGTATTAGTCGTTATTACGCGATGCTTGAAAAAATATAACCGCATTTTGGGAGAATTTTCACAAAATCTCAAAATCTAATAAAAATGTTTAAAAAACTGGACACCTATACTTTATGTTGAGCAACAACCTATCATGTGACCAAATTTCATATCATTCGCTTTAGTCGTTATAACGTAATAAGTGAACAAAAATTCACTCAGTTTGAAACGATTTTCGCAAAATCCCAAAATCTGATCGTTTTTTTTTATAGTTTATAGTTTATAGATGCTTATAGTTTAAGGTGACCACCTATCATTCCACCAAATACCATTTTTTTACCTTTGCAGTTATTACGTGATGTGCGAACACAATACGTAGTTTGAAACAATTTTCGCAAAATCTCAAAATCTTATCAAGATTTTTTTTAAATTCGACGCCTATGTTTTAAGTTGAGTGACCACCTATCATGACACCTAATTTCATATCATTCGCTTCAGTCGTTTTTACGTGATGCTTGAACACAAATTTACGCAGTTTGAAAGGATTTTCGCAAAATCTCAAAATCCAATCAAGATTTTTTAAAAATTCGACGCCTATGTTTTAAGTTGAGTGACCACCTATCATGGCACCCAATTTCATATCATTCGCTTAAGTCGTTGATGCTTGAATACAAATTTACGCAGTTTGAAACGATTTTCGCAAAATCTTAAAATCTAATCAAGATTTTTTAAAAATTCGACGCCTATGTTTTAAGTTGAGTAACTACCTATCATGACGACCAATTTCATATCATTCGCTTCAGTCGTTTTTACGTGATGCTTGAACACAAATTTACGCAGTTTGAAACGATTTTCGCAAAATCTGAAAATCTAATCAAGATTTTTAAAAAATTCGACGCCTATGTTTTAAGTTGAGTGACTGCCTATCATGACACCCAATTTCATATCATTCGCTTCAGTCGTTTTTACGTGATGCTTGAGCATAAATTTACGCAGTTTGAAACAATTTTCGCAAAATCTGAAAATCTAATCAAGATTTTTTAAAAATTTGACGCCTATGTTTTAAGTTGAGTGACTGCCTATCATGACACCCAATTTCATATCATTCGCTTCAGTCGTTTTTACGTGATGCTTGAGCACAAATTTACGCAGTTTGAAACGATTTTCGCAAAATCTGAAAATCTAATCAAGATTTTTTAAAAATTCGACGCCTATGTTTTAAGTTGAGTGACCACCTATCATGACACCCAATTTCATATCATTCGCTTCAGCCGTTTTTACGTGATGCTTAAACAAAAAAAGCGTCACGGACAGAATGACAGAAGGACAGAATGACAGAATGACAGAATGACAGACAGACAAACTTTTTTTTGAGGGTCGCATCGGATTCCCGGGTGCTTGAAACGGATAGAAATCGCAAAATTTTTGAATTCCAAGAAATGTACAGACAAAAGTCATTCATTCATTCGGGACCTGCATTTTGCTTCTGAACTTAGAACCCGGAATCGAGATCCTTGATTGGTTAGCTCACTGACGTCATGCCTGCCCACCGAATTTGAAAACTGGCGACTCTGTACGGCAAAATACTTATGTATTAAAATGATTAATTATCATGAGATGAAATACCAGCGAAATAAACATATAGGCAGCTTGAAGTAGTTTTAGATGATACGCAATAAAAGAATATACGATTAAAATTACGAGTGCATTACGAATCTTATTTTAAACCTTATTTTCCACTGGTGCTGCCTTCTGTTATATAAGTAGATTTATATGACATGTTAAGCACACTTTTCATAGACGATTTTTCAGAAAATTAAAAAAAATTTCTAGGCTGTTTTCAATGTGTGTCTATAAAATTTAATTTAATTAAAATTATTATAATAAACTGAAATGATTTGCATAATACAATTATTCAAAATTTATTTAGTAGATTTTTTTTCCATAAAAGTAAAAGAATTTTTTTTGAAAAATTATGAATATCATTTCTTGAATAATGGTATGTACTCTAAATATTAATAAATGACTTAAGTTACAACTAGATGCATGATATTTAATTAATTAATAAAGAAAGGAATTATTCATTGCATGTTTGCAGTTATATTTAGTTGTAGTGTGGATATTTTAAAAAATTTACAATTTAAAAAACATTTAACTACTGTGTGTGTATTTTAATTTACATTACGACTTTTTAAAAATTTACATTCAGGTTTTTTGTTTGTGATTTTTATTTAATGAGGTTCTTAACATAATTTCATATATTCAAGGATGTTTTTGTTTTTTCTTGAATTCTTGAAGGCATGTATTTTAATTCTTTATTTCTGAATCATGGATTACAATTTTATTAAAAAGCATTTTAGCCTTTTTTTTTTTTTTTTTTTTTTTAAGAAATAGGGACAAATGCACATTAGAAAAACATCAGGAATAATCCCTAATCAACACTGAAAAAGAGATACAAGGAGAGAAATCTAATTTATAATAAAAGGTTGCGTCATTATTTAGACAGACAATGGGGCTTAAAATGCTTTTAAAGTGTCAACCAACATTTTCAGCAATAAATGAAAAAAAAAGCATTGAAGCTAAAATGCTTTTTAATAAAATCGTAATTCATGATTCAAAAATAAAGAATTAAAATGCATGCCCTCAAGAATTCAAGAAAAAACAAAAAGATCTTGGAATATATGAAATTATGTTAAGAACCTCATTAAATAAAAATCACAAACAAAAAACCTTAATGTAAATTTTAAAAAAGTCGCAATGTAAATTAAAATAATTCAATTGGTGAAATATACTTGAAATCCAACATTATACTTAACTAGCTGAAGTACCCGTCGTTGACGGGTTAGTACTGAATGCAAATTTCTAAAAGCAAGAACTTTCGTCAGCATTGTAGGAGTACACAGAATGGATGTAGTATGTTGCCAAAGTAAAGAAAGCGCAATTATAATTTTCATGTATTGTTAAAATATTACAGGTTAGAGAGTAACTAAGTAATATCATTTCATTCGCTTTAGTCGTAATTATGGGATGCGCGAACGAATATTTACACATATTCAAATAATTTTCGCAAAATCTCAAAATCTAATCAAGATTTTTGAAAAATTGGAAGTCTAGAATTTAAGTTGAGTGACAACCTATCATGTCACCCAATTTCGTTTAATTCCCTGCTGTCTTTATTTCGTGATGCTGGAACAAACATTTTAGCATTTTTAAACGATTTTTACAAAATCTCAAAATGTAATCAAAATATTTTTAAAATTCAACACCTATAAATTAAGATTAGCAACTACCTATCATATCACCAAATTTCGTATTAGTCGTTATTACGCGATGCTTGAAAAAATATAACCGCATTTTGGGAGAATTTTCACAAAATCTCAAAATCTAATAAAAATGTTTAAAAAACTGGACACCTATACTTTATGTTGAGCAACAACCTATCATGTGACCAAATTTCATATCATTCGCTTTAGTCGTTATTACGTAATGCGTGAACAAAAATTCACTCAGTTTGAAACGATTTTCGCAAAATCCCAAAATCTGATCGTTTTTTTTTATAGTTTATAGTTTATAGATGCTTATAGTTTAAGGTGACCACCTATCATTTCACCAAATACCATTTTTTTACCTTTGCAGTTATTACGTGATGTGCGAACACAATACGTAGTTTGAAACAATTTTCGCAAAATCTCAAATCTTATCAAGATTTTTTTTAAATTCGACGCCTATGTTTTAAGTTGAGTGACCACCTATCATGACACCTAATTTCATATCATTCGCTTCAGTCGTTTTTACGTGATGCTTGAACACAAATTTACGCAGTTTGAAAGGATTTTCGCAAAATCTCAAAATCCAATCAAGATTTTTTAAAATTCGACGCCTATGTTTTAAGTTGAGTGACCACCTATGATGGCACCCAATTTCATATCATTCGCTTAAGTCGTTGATGCTTGAATACAAATTTACGCAGTTTGAAACGATTTTCGCAAAATCTTAAAATCTAATCAAGATTTTTTAAAAAATTCGACGCCTATGTTTTAAGTTGAGTAACTACCTATCATGACGACCAATTTCATATCATTCGCTTCAGTCGTTTTTACGTGATGCTTGAACACAAATTTACGCAGTTTGAAACGATTTTCGCAAATCTGAAAACTAATCAGATTTTTAAAAATGACGCCTTGTTTTAAGTTAGTGACTGCCTATCATGACACCCAATTCAATCATTCGCTCAGTTTTTACGTGATGCTGAGCTAAATTACGCAGTTGAAACGATTTCGCAAAATCTGAAATCTAATCAAGATTTTTAAAAATTCGACGCCTATGTTTTAAGTTGAGTGACCACCTATCATGACACCCAATTTCATATCATTCGCTTCAGCCGTTTTTACGTGATGCTTAAACAAAAAAAGCGTCACGGACAGAATGACAGAAGGACAGACAGACAAACTTTTTTTTGAGGGTCGCATCGGATTCCCGGGTGCTTGAAACGGATAGAAATCGCAAAATTTTTGAATTCCAAGAAATGTACAGACAAAAGTCATTCATTCATTCGGGACCTGCATTTTGCTTCTGAACTTAGAACCCGGAATCGAGATCCTTGATTGGTTAGCTCACTGACGTCATGCCTGCCCACCGAATTTGAAAACTGGCGACTCTGTACGGCAAAATACTTATGTATTAAAAATGATTAATTATCATGAGATGAAATACCAGCGAAATAAACATATAGGCAGCTTGAAGTAGTTTTAGATGATACGCAATAAAAGAATATACGATTAAAATTACGAGTGCATTACGAATCTTATTTTAAACCTTATTTTCCACTGGTGCTGCCTTCTGTTATATAAGTAGATTTATATGACATGTTAAGCACACTTTTCATAGACGATTTTTCAGAAAATTAAAAAAAATTTCTAGGCTGTTTTCAATGTGTGTCTATAAAATTTAATTTAATTAAAATTATTATAATAAACTGAAATGATTTGCATAATACAATTATTCAAAATTTATTTAGTAGATTTTTTTTCCATAAAAGTCAAAGAATTTTTTTTGAAAAATTATGAATATCATTTCTTGAATAATGGTATGTACTCTAAATATTAATAAATGACTTAAGTTACAACTAGATGCATGATATTTAATTAATTAATAAAGAAAGGAATTATTCATTGCATGTTTGCAGTTATATTTAGTTGTAGTGTGGATATTTTAAAAAATTTACAATTTAAAAAACATTTAACTACTGTGTGTGTATTTTAATTTACATTACGACTTTTTAAAAATTTACATTCAGGTTTTTTGTTTGTGATTTTTATTTAATGAGGTTCTTAACATAATTTCATATATTCAAGGATGTTTTTGTTTTTTCTTGAATTCTTGAAGGCATGTATTTTAATTCTTTATTTCTGAATCATGGATTACAATTTTATTAAAAAGCATTTTAGCCTTTTTTTTTTTTTTTTTTTTTTTTTTAAGAAATAGGGACAAATGCACATTAGAAAAACATCAGGAATAATCCCTAATCAACACTGAAAAAGAGATACAAGGAGAGAAATCTAATTTATAATAAAAGGTTGCGTCATTATTTAGACAGACAATGGGGCTTAAAATGCTTTTAAAGTGTCAACCAACATTTTCAGCAATAAATGAAAAAAAAGCATTGAAGCTAAAATGCTTTTTAATAAAATCGTAATTCATGATTCAAAAATAAAGAATTAAAATGCATGCCCTCAAGAATTCAGAAAAAACAAAAAGATCTTGGAATATATGAAATTATGTTAAGAACCTCATTAAATAAAAATCACAAACAAAAAACCTTAATGTAAATTTTAAAAAAGTCGCAATGTAAATTAAAATAATTCAATTGGTGAAATATACTTGAAATCCAACATTATACTTAACTAGCTGAAGTACCCGTCGTTGACGGGTTAGTACTGAATGCAAATTTCTAAAAGCAAGAACTTTCGTCAGCATTGTAGGAGTACACAGAATGGATGTAGTATGTTGCCAAAGTAAAGAAAGCGCAATTATAATTTTCATGTATTGTTAAAATATTACAGGTTAGAGAGTAACTAAGTAATATCATTTCATTCGCTTTAGTCGTAATTATGGGATGCGCGAACGAATATTTACACATATTCAAATAATTTTCGCAAAATCTCAAAATCTAATCAAGATTTTTGAAAAATTGGAAGCCTAGAATTTAAGTTGAGTGACAACCTATCATGTCACCCAATTTCGTTTAATTCCCTGCTGTCTTTATTTCGTGATGCTGGAACAAACATTTTAGCATTTTTAAAACGATTTTTACAAAATCTCAAAATGTAATCAAA
>JAWZYV010001927.1:0-15674 GCA_038373885.1 Cheiracanthium punctorium | reverse complement strand
TTAGGGTGTGTATGGGAGTTGGTTAGGGTTAGTGAGGGGAGGGTGGGATTGGTAGGTTATATTTTGGGGGGTTGTTGTTTAAATGGAGTGTGGGAATTTGTGTTTGGAGGATTTTGTTTTGTATTGGTGTAGTAGTTTGGGTGGGATTTTGATGAGGGGGGAGAGTGGGGGAATATGTGGGAGATGGTGGGGGAGGTTTGGGGTTTTAGGAGGAGAGGTTGGGTGTGGTGGGGTGGGAAAGTGGTGTTGGAGAGTTTGATATATGTTATGGTGGGGTTGGGGGTGGATGAAATTGTGTGGTGGGGATGAGTGTTTTTTAGGTGAAATAATGAGGTATGTAGGGTGTGGTGTTTGTTATTTAGAAAAACTGACGGACAATTGGAATACACAAAAAGCTGCACTTTATTGTAGGTATCTTCACAAAACAGTTATTAAAGAACAAGTTCAATTACGCACCGTACATTGCTTCATAAAAAGAACACCAGCAACATATCTAATTGTTCCGGCCACACGGCATGCCGGAGTTCCATAAAAAAATGAACACAACCTCCTCTGACGGAGAGCAATCGAGAAGTCTTTTCAAATCTTTCTACAAAAACTGCCAGCTCTCTACAGGTTGGCGAGTAAAATATGAGCACTCATAAGCCACTGCCCCACGTGACAACCACCGTCCGGTAGGCGTAAACAATATAAAAATTTGAAACAAACGGATTAAATGATTTATGCCAAGACAGAAGTGCCAGAATTTGGCGGATGCCAATACGTAAGGCTACAACCCTGTGAGAAAACACCGACGGAGACCGGGAGGCGCTAAGAACTAACACAGTATATGCTAAAGCGAAATTAATTTAGAAGGGAAACCCCGAAAAATCCCAGACATAGCGTCGCGCAAAAGGAAAGAATATTTTATCGAGCCGAAAAAACAAAGTGGAGAGAGATTAATACGGAATACGTAATTTTGATTTAGAAAGACGAAACATAGGAACATTATTTTAAGACGCGAAAAATATGTGAACTTCGTCACATATATCTCTCCACAGCCCAACAAAAAAAATTTGACGCCAGAAAATTTTTTTTAAACAAAGAACTTTAACCCTTGAATTAAACAGAAAGTCTAACATGCAGCGCTTATGAGGGCTCATCACAAAAATACAATACCAAATAACATAACAAATTATAAAATACATCACAAAATACCATTTGCAAAAATATCAACAATATTCTGCTACAAATAAAACAATATAAAACGATTCAATTATCCATTACATATCAAAATTACACATGTGCAGAAACTAAAGAAAAATAACCTTGAATATTCAAAATAATATATGTACATATGACGTCATAAATGTGAGATCTCTTTATGCGAACAACTTTGCAGAAAACATTGCAGATAACTTTGCAGATAACTTTGCAGGTAACATTGCCGATAGCTTTGCACGTGCAAAAAATTTACTTTCGAAGTCCTTTGCATTATCAACGTCCATGCAAAATAAGAAATGAAAGTTTCTCAATATTATTAACAAATCTCAAATATACTTAGTGCACTTAATCAGGTTTAAATTTTAAAATAAAGTTCAAAGATGAAGCTTCTAATTAAATGAATGTCAAAGAAGATTCTAATAAAAGTCATGACATAATTTAAATAAATCAAGTCAAAATGATTGCAATCAAATACCTGAAATGTGTCCAATGCAATTTAGTTGCAGTACAGGTATTGCTATCAACTTTCAAAACAAACTCTCTCTTTTTTCTTAAAGTTTGTTTATTTATTTATTAATATATTTTTTCAATATGAAACACAATTTACTTCGTGAAAAACACAATAAAAACTTTCAATGAATAAAAATATCAAAACATATATAAATATTTTTTTTTATATACATGAGCTTCAAAACAAATTAAGATTTTTGTGACCAAAAACAGGAAACTTTCAAACAGACGAAACAGGAACATAAACAATATTTGCAAAAAAATGGTAAACACAAAAGAAAAATGTATGTTTGTGTGTGTAAAGAAGGTGCAGGTTAGAAAAACCCATTAAATTGTGTAGAAAAGAAAAAGAAAAGTCAATTGTGCTGACACAGCGACAAAAGACGGATGCATGACAAGGTTGACAATGCATCAAAAGTTAATCTTGTTACCAAAAAAAACGCGAGCGTAACAAGTATCCTATGGGGACACGGGCGAGGCATGCACAAGTCATTCAAGTTCCGACAGGGGGGAAAAAGAATGTCAAGTAGCACCTATATGTGTAGCAAAACATGGAGACCAAAGTGACAGTGTGAGAAAGTGTAAGTTAAAACTTACAAAAGTGCAAAAAGCACATGTGAACAGAAGCTAAATCTCTTCTCAACAACGGGGCGCATGGGACTTGTAAATTTGGAACGACTTAGCTTCAGGGAAAATTACAAAAAGGGACCGCCAATAAGAAAAAAACAAAGCATGACACCAACAAAAGAAATGATTCCCAACAACCATTAGCTCACCTACAGAAAACTATTGTTCCTCTTTTTTTTTTTTTTAATATTAACAACAACTTGATTAACTAAGTTTCAAGAAAAAGAGATACATATCATACAGTATACTGAAGTGTACATCTTTAAAAATACTGGACCAGCGAGATACAAACAAGATATTATACAACAGTGTACAAAGCAAGGAAGTGTCTGTGGGCACCTTCACAAACACGCCATTACTAAAACGAAAACATGCATCTACTTTCTAGGTCTTAAATTATACTGATTATGTGAAGTTGTAGGTAGATTAAAATTATCTGTAAAACCATTATGGTAGTGATTATTACTATGTAAAGAAAGATATTCAGAACGTGGAGGAGCTAAAATTAATCTATCAATATGTACTCTCTGAGGTTCGAGATGGGGAGCTTGCAAACGTCTAATAGAGAAAGAAACAGGTGAGTGTTTTTCAGTGATCACATAAGGACCTGTGAATTTAGGTTTAAATTTATCCAAAGACTTTTTATAAACAATGTCATTTACATTTAAATCTCTGAGCCTAGCATGTTGTGAGTGTCTCTGAAAGCGAATCGTTTGTGAAGAAATAATGTTTTGATAAGCTTTCTTATAAATAGAGTCTAATTCTTGCATTAATTTATAAGTGTGTATGTCATTAAGATTTGGCGGAGTTGTCTCAAAGTTAAATGTGTCAAAAATAAGTGATAATTCTCTGCCAAAATGTAATAAATTGGGTGTAAAACCAGTAGTTGAATGTGTTGAACCATTATACAAAGATTTGTGAATTAAAATTGCATGTTCGAAGTTGTGGCCATCAAGTAATAAAGAATTTACAGAGTATTTAATGGAAGTATTTATGCGTTCAGCAATCGAATTACATTGTGGATGACCAGCCGAAGAATGATTAATTTTTATACCAAATTTGTCATGAAAATGATTATATATTGAGGCAACAAACTGTGGCCCTAAATCTGACAAAATCACTGCAGGACGGCCAAAAGTTGTAAAATATTTAAAAAGAGCCTCGACTATTACATTAGCAGACGTAGAAGTAAGAGGCACAAGCTCCATATGGCGAGAGAAATGATCAGTGATTGTTAGAACAGTACGACCATTACTGAAAGGACCAACAAGGTCAATAGCAATAGTATGTCCTGGATAAGTTGGTGTGTATGTTTGTTGTAAAGGAGCAGGTCGAGTAGGATGATGTTTCACCTGTAAACATACAGTACAAGAGGCAACAAAATTGACAGTATCAGTATAAATACCTTTCCAAAAATACTTCCTTGTTAGAAATTCGTAAGTCTTTTTTAAACCATAATGTGACAGATGAGAAATTGTTAAAGCTTTTGCTTTTAACGAATGTGGAACAACAATTACATGATGATAAGTTTGATTATGAACATTATACTTTTCACACATCAATAACATAGTTTCTGGATGAATAAAAAAGGCAGGATGAGTTGCAGAGGAACCCTTACTTAAAATTTCATTATAAATGACAGACAACTCAGGATCAGCATTTTGCTCTCTGAAAAAAGTTTCATTTGAAATTTCCAACAGTGGATCAGTACTATTTGAATTTTTTGTAACTAAAAAGTTCACATATTCATTATTTTTAGGAACATTATCAACAATTGGTATAACACCTTTATCATAAATTAACTGAGGATTACTGTCAAGAGTTTCAGTATTATTTTCAAAGTTCTCCCTAGATAAATAGTCAGCAAGTACATTCTTAGATCCAGCAATGTGCTGAAAACTAAATGAATATTCTGACAACTCAAGTAACCACCTTGTGATTATGTCAGCTGGGTTGGTAGTCTTTTTATATTTTTTCAAAGGAGCACTATCAGAAAGAATTATAAAATGTCTATTATACAAATAATATTTAAAGGCATTAACAGATTTATATATAGCCATTAGTTCCAACTTAAGAGCAGGATACTTTTGCTCAGCTTTATTTAACGATTTGGAAAAATAAGCAACTGGAAGTAGTTTATTATCATACATTTGTAAAAGACAAGCACTTATAGAAATGTTGGAAGCATCAGTATTTAAATAAAAAGTCTTATTCCAGTCAGGAAGTCTTACCATAGGTTCAGAGAAAAATATTTGTTGCATCTTTTGAAAATTTTGTTCATGTGTAGAAGTCCAAACAAATTTAGCTTTAGGAGTAGTTAATTGAATCAAAGGTTGAGATAACTCAGAAAATGCAGGAATTAAGTGTTTGTAAAAAGTTGCCAAACCAATAAAGCGTTTTAATTGTTTTTTTGTTGTAGGAGTTGGAAAAGAAACAACTTTTGCAATGTTACATTGAATAGGCTTGATAAAATGATTTTCAATATGAAAACCCAAATAGTTTGTTGATGTTTTATGAAAAGAACATTTAGTAGGAGCAAGTGTCAAATTATATTTACATAAAACTTTTAAAACTTTTTCAAGTTTATGTACAGTGTCTTCAAAAGAATGTGATCCTATAATAAGATCATCCTGATATGCGAAAATTCCATCTGAGTTAACCTCGTCTAGTAAAAGATCCATAAGAGCCTGAAAAGTTGAGGCAGCGGATTTCAAACCGAAAACCATTCTTTTATATTTAAATGAGCCAAACTGAGAAGTGAAAGTTAATTTATTTTGTAAATCTTTTGGTAAATCTATTTGATGATAAGCCTGTTGTAAATCTAAACTGGTGAAAAATTTATATGTTGATAGATTAGCAATAATTGTCTGAATTTTAGGTAAAGGATATGATGAACCTTGTATGACAGAATTCAACATACGCAAATCAAGGGCTAACCTATACTTTTGTTTTCCAGAAGAGTCAGGCTTTTTCTTTACTAAAATTACAGGACATGCCCATTCAGAACAGTTACGTTCAATTATACCTGCATTCAGTAATTGGTCTATTTGCTCTTTAGCTTCACTTTGAAGAGCCTGAGGAATTGGAAATGGCAATGTTTTTATTGGAAAATCATTAGTAAAGTTCAACACAGGAATAACTCTGTCAGTGTGTCCTAAAGTAGACATATCTTTTGAAAAAGCAGCAAAATTGCTTAGTAATAAACTACTTAATTCACTTTGTTCATTACATTCTAAATGTGCTAAGTCAAAATCAGATGAAGTTAATTGCTGTTTTCTTTTATTAAGCACTTCTGATGAAGGCTGTATTAAATTACACATTTGAAAATTCTCAGAATCATCGGTTAGGTCTCTTTCTTTAACTTCATCAATATCATAAATATTACCAATCTTGGTATTCTTATTTAAATGAATTTTCTGTTCAGATACATTATGAATAAATATAGAAAATTTTTGAGAGCACTTGTTACCATTTTTGTTTTGATTAAAGTGTTCATTTAAATAACAAGCCTCATAAGAAATGTAATTTTCAGCATCATTTGGTGAAAAAAGAAAATATTCAGTGCTAGACTTATTATCACAACAAACCTGAGCATAAATATGCTCATCCGATTCTAAAATGACCTTTTGACATAGATAAACAGAATTGTCATTTACTTTAATTGAATTAGGACCTTTTTCATTATTATCAGTTGCACACACATGCATATTGCTAGAGTCTTTATTATTTAGAAAATATACCTTTAAATCATTAACCATAAGACAAGAATTTTTCATATCAATTGAAATATTGTTTTCTCTTAAAAAAGGAAAACCCAAAATACCATCAAAATGTTCATTAACTGGAATGTCAACAATATAGAAGCAGTGGTGAAAAAACATTGACTTAATTTTAAAGGTTAATTTAATACAAGCAGAGAATTTTATTTTTGAATTAATTGTAGATATAGTGACTGAAGAAGCCAGGTGTTTGTAATTGATTTTAGATTTAATTTCATTAAAAACATCCCTTGTAAGCAAAGAAATAGAACTACCAGTATCAATCAAGAATTTAAGTTTTTGTTTATTCACCATCACTTCAATTATTGGTAATAAATTACAATCATTGTTCACATTTGCAATAAAATATTCATTTCGTTTTTCATCTTCAAAAATATTATCAGTCTGTACATATTTAGATTCAGCAATGGTAACAGGTACAATAGTCTGAGTCGAACAAGAACGAACTCTACGCTCATTAGACACTTTTGGTAAATTTTTAGACAAAATTGGGAAATTGTCTGGTGTATGTATGAAAGAACGAGATGTGTTCCCACCAGTCAAATCACACCTCGAAATTAGTTTAAATTACAGTCATTAGAAAAATTTCTTCCTGAATTTCGAAAGTTGGGTCGACGACCAACATTATTATTTTGTGGAGTATTGTGCAAAACTTTAAATTTTCTACACTGGCGTGCAGAATGATGTCTGCCGGAGCACAATTGGCAGATAATACTACTTTGACCTCTATTTCTGTCATAATTTTGAAAAACTGTATTTCTGTTTTTAAACTGTGTATTATGAGGTCTACGTTGTCTGAAAAAATTCCGTTGCTCAGAAGCAGAAGCAGAAGCATTACGATTGGTGTCAGCAGAATCAGAAGTAGAATTTTTAAAAGTCAAATCATTAATTTTTGAAGCTAATTCTTCAATTTTTTTAGAAATAGCAAACACTGGGGCTTTTTGTTGATTAGCCAAAACAAGTGATTCAGATTGTGCAATATTTTGTAATTGCTGGGCACGCACAACAGCTTTAGAATAGTCAGTTATGTTATCCTCCAAAATTTTAACTCTAATGTTAGATGGCAAAGCCGACATCAATTTAACATATTTAATATCATCAAG
Source organism: Cheiracanthium punctorium (assembly GCA_038373885.1). NCBI lineage: Eukaryota > Metazoa > Arthropoda > Arachnida > Araneae > Cheiracanthiidae > Cheiracanthium > Cheiracanthium punctorium. The sequence continues at coordinate 8,452 of JAWZYV010001927.1, read as the reverse complement.
AGCTTGAGAATCTTTAATTTTATATACCTTAGAAACCAAAACATTTAATCGATGAACAAAAGCAGTTACAGAGTTAAAATCTTCAAATTTCAAATTATTAAGCTCGGTTACTGGAGCTAGAATTTCATTATTACAAAAATATTTTTCAAATTCTAATTTAATTACATCAAAATCTCTCGCTTTATTTACAACCTCATTTTCAATAAAAAACTGTAATGCTGGACCAATTAGTTTAGTCTTGAAATACAAAATAGTTTTTTCTTCTGACCATTTGTTTAAAGATGCTAAGTCTTCCAATATACCAAAGAAATGTTTTAATTCTACGGCATTACCATCAAATGATGGAATATTAACAGAAAAATCAGAAATTTTAGACATTCTACAATAATAAAAATAATGACTTACCTACAAAAATGACATAAAACACACAAAACGCAAAAATTATCCTCTTATGAATGAAAATCAAAACATTTATCCTTGTGACACACATAAAAGTTCCGAATCCATTATAAAAACACACATAATTCTGAACACCACATACGTCTCACGGTTTCCGCTAGAGTTGACTCAGAAGTATCGGCGAAATACAGGAAACATAGGAACAACAAACCCTGGTAGCGGAAAAACACAGGGCGGCGAAACCAGAAGCGCGAGGCGAAACCAGAAGAGCATCGTAACACCGGAACGGTCTCTACGGAAAATGTAGACACGGAGAACAATACAAGTCTATGACTTTCGATTTCCTGAGCGTCATACACACCGCTGGCTAGTAGGCACAGGTATCAGAACGAGGAACAGCAAATTCTTTTCGGTCGCACAACGCTGGGTAATCAAAAATCCTCTCATCCCTCTGAAAAATCCCAGAAAGTTCACAGCACAAGGAGCAGTTACTGAATCACCGCAGGGAGACATCAAAATTCCGATGACATGGAGACGGGAGAGTCCGCAGAAAATTTGTTTTGCTCAAGTAAGAACAGTTTTTTTTTTTTGCACATTCATACTTGGGCAAAAGGAAACTCCGACAGCCGGTGATGTGCCGGAAACAACTACTCGTGAAATCGAGCTGGTCATGACGCACCAAGTTTATATGAGGGAGTTGTCGGAGGTCGATTAAGAGAAACGTTCCCTCGGCCGCTTACATGACGTATAGTGTACTAAAGGTATTTGAGAAAAACTGACGGACAATTGGAATACACAAAAAGCTGCACTTTATTGTAGGTATCTTCGCAAAACAGTTATTAAAGAACAAGTTCAATTACGCACCGTACATTGCTTCATAAAAAGAACACCAGGAACATATCTAATTGTTCCGGCCACACGGCATGCCGGAGTTCCATAAAAAAATGAACACAACCTCCTCTGACGGAGAGCAATCGAGAAGTCTTTTCAAATCTTTCTACAAAAACTGCCAGCTCTCTACAGGTTGGCGAGTAAAATATGAGCACTCATAAGCCACTGCCCCACGTGACAACCACCGTCCGGTAGGCGTAAACAATATAAAAATTTGAAACAAACGGATTAAATGATTTATGCCAAGACAGAAGTGCCAGAATTTGGCGGATGCCAATACGTAAGGCTACAACCCTGTGAGAAAACACCGACGGAGACCGGGAGGCGCTAAGAACTAACACAGTATATGCTAAAGCGAAATTAATTTAGAAGGGAAACCCCGAAAAATCCCAGACATAGCGTCGCGCAAAAGGAAAGAATATTTTATCGAGCCGAAAAAACAAAGTGGAGAGAGATTAATACGGAATACGTAATTTTGATTTAGAAAGACGAAACATAGGAACATTATTTTAAGACGCGAAAAATATGTGAACTTCGTCACACCATGGAAAAATAAAATAAAACAAATAACATATCGCCCACTTATCAATCTGGCCAGAAAACCGCTTAATAATTCACTTCAAACTTTAGTCATAACTCCATCGAAGCTTGGTAGCTGAATGGATAACGCGCTCGGCTACGAACCGAAAGGTCCCGGGTTCTATTCTAGCCACGGACACTTGATGGAAACAGACTAAAATAACTTAAAATTTCAGCATAGAGGTGGGAAATGAGCGGAAAAATAAAGTATGTGGGGCGCGTTTGCCCCGTGTATTTAGAAATTTTTTTTTTTTTGGAAAATTTTTTAAGCTTGAAATGTCAAGCTTGATTCAAGCTTGAAATGTCAAGCTTAATGCAAGCTGGGCAAGTGTAAACTAGAACACTTGATTCAAGCTTGCATCAAGCTTACACGCTTGGAATTTTCAAGCTTAATTCAAGCTTATTGACTTGATAAATCAAGCTTGCTGCAAATTTGCTGTGCTGTCTGGGGAGTTCCGCAAAATTTATTTGCACCCAAACCCGCAAGCTACCACCTATTCAAAACTTATCGCATCATTAAAAAGTCCGTGCTTGATTATCACAAAAAAAAAGAGAAAGAAATGCTGCATGAAACAAGCATTTAACTCATTCTTCTGTGACTGTAATAGTCTTCTTACAGCTACCATAAAACTTTCTAATGCATCTTTCATGTACAGAATATTCTACGGAAAACATCATTAGCGGCACGTGACGTTCAACATTTTGATGTTCTTTTTTATCCCATAGGTCAGAAAGTAGTGACTTTCACTGTACATGCTTAACTTTTGGGATCAAAAATACATTAATTTCAATAGGGAAAATAGTCGATGCTGGAATGCTTATTTACTGCCATTATTTCTTTTTACTATTGATTTCGAGCTGAAATATTAAATGGAGCAATAAGTTCACACGCTGCTTGCTGTGGACTTTTTTTTTGTTCCCTTCCACTTAATTTTTCAAACGATTGCTTGTTTTATTTATTGATTTAGTAGAAAGAAAAATACAACATATACATTGCATAGATTTGATGTTTAGTTTCAATTAAAAAAAAATAGTGGATTAAGAATATATATAAAAAAAGGTTTAAATAAAAATATTAAAAATTTAGAACGTAATTGTAGTGTGACAGCAGCTTATTTGTAACAATACTGCATAGACCGGAATGCTTATACAGGTTAAGTAAGAATAATATGATTTAACAGTGCGCCATTTTTTTAAGCACTTTCCAATAAGGTTGTAAAATGTTTATGTTTTCGGATTGTCTGTCTGTCCGTCCATTCGTCCCCGTTCTAACTCTCGTAAATATGCTCGATTACTACGAAATTTATATATGTTATTCCTATGTACTGTACCATGTATCCAATTTAAAATGGTGTATGTAGCATTCATAGTAGAGATGAGACGGGCTCAGCCCGAGCCCGGGCCCGAACCGGGCTCGGGCTCTGAAATTCACAACTGCGTTCGGGCTCGGGCCCATGAAAAATTTCTTCTTTATTGAACATACTCCTTGAAACAGATTTTAAAAAGTGATTCCTGAGGAAAATAAAAGTACTTATAAAAAAAATAGTGGCACAGGCGCCTAGAAGGTGCGTGAAGTTCTTTGGGTATTTCAGAAAGGCGGCTTTTATTACTTAGTCATGAGATCCGACATTATTTGATAAACATGGGTATAAAGAATTAGAAAGTGCATTGAGAGTTTGCAACTATGTATTTCTTTAATTTGCATAAATGGCAAAATTTATTGTATTCTGTCAATGAAGTTATTGAATTTTTTTTATCTTTAGTTGAAATTTCGGGCTCGGGCTCCGGCTTCAATAATATTGCTCGGGCTAGGATTAAAAGTCTTCGGGCTCGGTCTTCAAAAAATGAGCCCGAACTCATCTCTAATTCATAGTTCTTCTACAGGAGCACTCAAAAGATTTTCAGTACATTATGCTCTATGGGCAGTCATTCTTCAAAGCTTATTTTAGAGATATTCGGCTATTTGAAATGAAAAAAAAATTAATATATGTTATTAAGGATTGAAAAACGAAACTCTCCATCGAAAATATGTCTGTACTATTTCTAGATGCGCTACAGGAACATTCAAAAGAACTCCAATGCATTACGGTTTGTAGCAGTAGAAAGACATTCATCCATTTCAAGCACAATACAATAATGATAAAAATGTTTATAACATAGCTTACTCTTCCGTAAAACGATGCAAAAAACTTTTAAATCTCTTTTACAAGATCTCACAAAACTGCTTTTATAGTGATAATAGAACATTTTTTAAAGATTATCTCCGAGAAATCTCGCCAGATTTAAGGACAATACATCGCTAAATTTGGTACAAAAATATTGTTGTGTTGGAAAGTATTTTATAATCCATGCGTTTGGCATGATTTAGCTTTCTTGTTTTAATGCTCGAATGGAAATCACGGTCAGTGTTGAATTCATTACTATATTTATTTATTACTAGCTGAAGTACCCGTTCTTCGCACGGGAATGAATGGACTTTTTGATATTACGATTTGTGGTGATTACTATTCATTGTAATAAACAGATATAGCAAAGTGGATATCGCGTTATATTGTGTCCAATAATCATGCATACCGAATTGCAAGGCAATCGTTTGTACGGTGCAGAAGGCCATGCGGCGTAGCGCAATCTAGTGGCGAGTTTTAGCAAAAACGGATACGGCGAAAATATTTTTCGCATTCAGATATCGATGTATACGAATTTTCATGACTATCGGCTGGACAGTCCTGAAGTTCATGTGTTGACGCGACATCTAGTGGCAAGTTATAGGAAAATGGATAGCGCCAAACTCTTCCCCGTGTTCAAATATCTATGTATACCTATTTTCATAGCGATCATTTGCACAGTCAAGAAGTGATACACTGCAGGGCCATCCAGTGGTTCAATAAAGTAATGATTTGCTACAGCGCCGTCAAGTGGCGAGTTATAGCAAAATGGATAACGCCAAAATATTCTCATTGTTCATATAGCTATGTATACTGATTTTCATAGCGACCGTGTTCAACTATCTATGTATACCAATTTTCATAACGATCATTTGCCCAGTCAAGAAGTGATACACTGCAGGGCCATCTAGTAGTTAATTAAAGTAATGATTTGCTACAGCGCCGTCAAGTGGCGAGTTATAGCAAAATGGATAACGCCAAAATATTCTCATTGTTCAAATAGCTATGTATACTGATTTTCATAGCGACCGTTTGAATGGTCAAGAATTTGGCCTGCTGCAGCGTCATCTAGGACTTTGAAAAAGTCCTTTCAAGGTTTTCAAAGGACTTTCAAAGTTTTAAAGTGGACTATGAGTTATTCTATATTATTAAAAAGTTAAAATAATAATGCATTGCAGTGTCATCTAGTGGTGAGTAACATCAAAAGGAACGCAGTTAGAATATATTCTTCGTGCTCAAATGTGTAAGTATAAAAAATTTTATGCCGATCGGTCGAACGGTATAGAAGTTTATGCTTTTCAGCGCCATTTAGCGGCAAGTTACAGCAAAATGGATAGTGAAAAATATTCTCCGTGTTCTAATATTCGCGTGTACCAAATTTCATCGAAATCGTTGGACGATATTCGCATAGCAAACGGCTAAACGGAATAGAATTCGACGTTCTGCTGCGCCACCTGGTGGCAAGTTAGAGGAAAACGGATAGCATAAAAAGCTTCTCCATGATAAAAGACTTAGGTGAACCAAATTTCATGGTGCAACGGTGCTCAACGGTGCTGGAGTTTTTCAACCTCATACACTCATACCAACATTCATTTTTATCTATAACCAGTGTCATTATATATCCCAGTCTCAAATAAAATCCAGTTTCAAATCTAAGCCTCGCCAAAGTGCCAACATACGCCATTTTGCAAGCGTTTTTTTCAGGAAATCATTCGAAGCATTGACTTAGCAGCAATAATATATGGGAAATGGTTCGACCGCGAAAAAGTAAAGCAAGCCTTTATTTGAAAAGTTAATCCCTTAATACAGCCGAATTTTTTAAAATTATCAACTATAACGTGTTTTATTCATCATTACTCCGATGTACTAAATGAGAAGATTTCAATTTTCTGAAATTTGGCGGAATTCCCCCAACTTAAATCAATGTACTCATTTGGCGAGAATTCTGGAGATAGATCAATTGAAATCCCTTAATAACTGCATTATTTCTTCACGGATCATTAAAATTTAACGCTGTATTCTAATAAAACCTTTGCACTTGTTTTCAAAAATCTATTTCCTTAAGCTCTCAATAAATTGCGCCAGAGCCGAAATCTGTGCAAACCGCTAGAACTCACTTTCACAAAATCGGCATTTGAGCCATTTTATTTTTTCGCCAAACTAAAATAATTTACCTATTAGCCTCGGAAATCTTCAATTCTTATTGTTTTGCGTGTAAAGCATTACATTCCTGCTCTGATTTCCCATGCACACGATATTATAATTAAAAAAAAAATAACCTTACGAATATAAACTAACAAAAAAAAAATCATTATTATTCTTTTATTTTTACTTTGAGAATTTAAAACATTTTATTCGGCAAAATCGCCACACATGGCAACCACGATCCTTATTTCACAATTTTTTCACTACAGGGGTTACAACTACGGAAAGCTTTTTGCGTGAATAGCATAAAAAATCTCTTAAAATCCGGGAACGGGTGGACTTTCAAAGTTTTAAAGTGGACTACGATTTATTCTATATTATTTTACATATCTGTGCTAAATTTCAGGCCGATAGGTCCATTTTTTGTGGATTTGTATACGAACGACATTTTAATTCGGCAAAATCGCCACACATGGCAACCACGATCTTTATTTCACACTTTTTTCACTACAGGGGTTACAATTACGGAAAGATTTTTGCGTGAAGAGCATAAAAATTCTCTTAAATTCCGGGAACGGGTGGACTTTCAAAGTTTTAAAGTGGACTATGAGTTATTCTATATTATTTTACATATCTGTACTAAATTTCAGGCCGATAGGTCCATTTTTGTGGATTTGTATACGAATCAAATCCACAAACAAACAAACAAACAAACAAACAAACAGAATTTCATTTTTATTTATAAGATTTTATTTGTTTTAAAGTAATGAATTAAATGAGAATCCGCACTGAATATACAAGCTCATAATTATGTCACTTTTCCTTTGTTGTCAGGGACAACTTATATTAAGATTTTTATAAATAACACATTTTCCTTCTCAAGTTATAACATTAAGTCAAATAGCAAGTACCACCCCAATTTCATGTTTTAATGAAAATTTCCTTTGATAATAGTTAATTTAATTTGGTAATAATTGCTTTAAACGGTCTTTTACTAATTCAGAAAAGAAAAATTTAGCTTTACAAATATGTATAGACTCACATATAATAACTATAAATACGAATGCAATGAATTAAAAAAAACTTATATGCAGTTGATTCAATTAATTCCAGATCATTCTATTTCCGGATCGAGATCGGTGACATTTTGCCTTCCAACAAGATTGCTAAGTGTTTATGATTTCGCACTAATCATAGACTGACGGTTTGTCGTCCGTCAGTCCGTGCTTTAACTAGCGTAAATATGCATCGATTACTGTGAATTTTATATATGTTATTCCCATGTACTGTATGAGGTAGCTCACAGAAAATGATGTATGTAGCATTTGTAGTTATTTTACAAGAGAACCCAAAATAATTCCAATGTATGTATTGCGCTCGGTAGTCATTATTTAAAGCGTGCGCAAAACAAAATTGATACATATTATTAGGGATTGCAAAATAAAGATATCCACCCAACATAGTGTCTCTATCACTTATAGTTCTTTTACAGGAACATTCAAAAGAATTTTAATGCATCACGGTCTACAACAGTTTAGTTACATTACTCCATTTCTAGCACAATTCAATAAGTATATGAACACTTATATCCCTTTGCTCTTCTTTTAAACAATGTAAATAACATTCATAGCTCTTTTACAGGTTCTCGCAAAATTACATTACAGCTGTTTTGAGGTTATCCAAAAAGTCTAACCAAGTTTGACGACGATACGTCGCCAAATTTGGCGCAAGAAAGACTGTCGTGTTGGAAAGTGTTTTACAATCTATGCGTTTGGCATGATTTACCTTTCTTATTTAAAGTATTTTGAAATCATTTTTATCATCATACTTTTTACAGCATGTAAAAGTTACTGGGACATTGGTGAATAATCATGGTTTTTACCGTTTAAAATTTAGTGAATGAGTTTCATGTTACGCAAATATCTTCTTTCCTATTAATAATCTTTAGGAAATCTTCACGATGCATTATAATGTTAGTTATCATTGTTCGTTTTAAGCTTTTCTATATCACTGTAAAATGTTCTCATTGTTTATAAATTTTGATTTTAAAACTGTGGGATCATAACTTTTGTTTAGGCTGTTCCGGGGGCAGTTATTTTGCTTTTGTCGTAAATCTATATTTATGGGACTAATGACAATCCTCTAGCTGGAGAACGACAGATAGCGAGAGAACACAAGGTTCGGGAAGGGCAACAGGGTTCCGTTAACGAGTTAGCTTTGCTCAGAGAGCGAATTACACATTTTCTCCAGGGGGGGGGACATTTGAAAGAAAC